>JAZGTK010018450.1:0-11841 GCA_036877625.1 Ambastaia sidthimunki | reverse complement strand
ATATTGAGTTTCACAATATTCCCGAAGACGCTGCTTTTCACCCTACGTGCTACAGGCGGTTTATACATAAAAGACGGATGTAATTAGCTGAGAGACTGATTGGACATGATTGAAGCTGAAGATTGAAGCTGAAGATGCCGACAAACGTATATGGTTACTGTCGTAACCTTGGTTCCCTGAGAGATGGAAACGAACATTGCATCAGTCGCTGACGCTATGGGGAGCCACGCCTCCTCACCTTTTCCTGAAATCTTATTGAATAACGCCAGTTGCAATCAACTGGCCAATGTCGCTTCAGTATGCAATTCGCATGCAAATACTGACCGAGTCTCAGGGCAGTATATAATACGCTGCACAGTGACATTGCTTTAGAATCGATGACTAGAATCTATGGGGAAATGAGTAAAATCACGCCGTGGGAGCGGCAGAACCGGTCACAAGGCAACAAGCGTGAATAAGCAGAACCCCAGAGGCGGCGATACCGCGCTGGCTCGCAGCCGATAGGCTAATGGCAGCCAATGAGTACTCAAAACAAGCCATACGCACTGCATACAGCAAGAGTATAAGAGTACTAAGCAGAAGCACATATAACACGGGAACGCCTAGTGGAAGGCGCACGGGCCTCTGTGAGCATGTCAAACACTCGTTGCGACATAGCGTCCGTGTCCACTAAAGCCCTTGCAGTACCCAAGCATGCAGGCTCCTTGGTCGAAGAGCGCAGTGTTCACACACTTCGTGAAAGTGCGAGGAGCTAGAGCCAGCCCGAACGGAAGCACTGTATACTGGTACGCAATGCCCTCGAACTGAAACCTCAGAAAGCGCCTGTGATGGGGGCGATCTGGATATGAAAGTAAGCATCCTTCAAGTCTACTGACGCAAACCAGTCCCGTGGACGCACTCATTTATAGCCAAAATGAGCGTGGTCATTTTGAACGCACGTTTCCAAAGCGCGCAATTGATGGGTCTCAGATCTAAAATCGGTCAGAGAGGAGCGTCTGGGCAGGAGTTGGCTCATCGCCTTTGAACGCTTCTGTGTCTCCGCGAATTGCTCCGCGACTGACTCGAAGGAATCCCCAAACAGACCCGAAGGTACAACAGGCGCATTAAGGAGGGACCTTCGATCCGCATCTTTGAGATCCGCCAATGTGAGCCACAGGTGCCGCTGTAGGACCACTAGGAAGCCCATGGAACGCCCATGGAACGCCCGATGGCCTGGAAGCGCAACATCTTCTTGGTGGCCATTAGAGCGAAGTCGGTGGCCGCTCGCAGATCCCGAAAGGCGTCTGTGGTGGCCGTCCCCTCCTCCAGTGACTGCAGGCACTGAGCCTGGAACACTTGATGGCCATAGCATGCAGGGAGGAGGCCGCCTCCCCTGTCGACGCGTAAGCCTTATCGGCGAGATGAGTGGTCATCCTACAGGGCTTGGATGGAAGCCCGTGGCCGGCGCCGATGGAGGCCGATGAAGGACACAGATGCGCCACGATGGGTTTTGACGTAGCCACGAGCTTTCGCCCCATCCACATAAGTGAAGAGCGACAGGCCTGAACCATGGACGCGTGCTGATTGGGGCGCAGCCCACGTCTTCACCAGATGTTCATGGACATCTGGGAAGAAGGGAAGAGATCTCCTTGGCGCGGCAGAACTGCGCCCCGATTGGAGAAACCAGGAATCTAACTTGCTCTTAGAAGGTTCCCTAGGGGGATGCCAGGTCGAGCTCTTCGACTCCTTTCTCGAAATTTCAGGAAAAGGTGAGGAGCCGTAGCTCCCCATAGCGCCAGCGACTGACGCAATGTGAGTGAACGTCTTCGAAAGGGAACTCCAGGATACGCCGTTGGGTATCTTCAGCTCAAAAGACACTGCAAAGAAGAAACTTAGGTCAAGAACAGGCCTGATTTCCCCCAGCTGGTGTTTCATGTACCTACCAAGCRCAACATCTGTTGTGCTGGGACTGTGTAATATTACTTACAAAATGGTGCCTTTGTGTAAAAATGTTTATCTTAGACTCAAACACAGTTTTTACCCAACTGCAATATCATCTCTTAATGCTGCTAAAAATAATGTGCAATAACCACTCTTAAAGCTGCTTGAAATAATGTTCTATTGTTTTATGCTGCTCATGTATGTGTATATATGTGTATATATGCTCATGCTGCTCATGTGTATGTGTATGTATGCTAATGCTGCTGTTTTAGACTCAATGAAGGATACAGACTGGAGAACACTTAATTTCGTTGTACATATATACATGAATGTTGCACTGACTGGAGTACACTTTACATTTCGTTGTACCTGTGACAGTGACAATAAAGAGCTATTCTATTCTATCGTCATGTTCATAAAGGTAATAGTTTCACAAGTGCTCTGATAGTTCACAAGTGGTAATAATAAACCTAAAAACAGAAGTATCTGCATATGATTATTTTATTCACATTCATTTATTACATTGCAGTAATTTATCAGATAATTTCATCCAAAGTGAATTTAGATAAGCAAGACAACTGCTAGTCCCATAGATAGATAGGCAGACAGATAGACTTTATTGATAGACTTTATTTATCCAGCAATGGTATCCATAGTGCAAGAGTGTCAGTGCAAGTACATTACCAGTGCAAAACCTACATTACACAGTTTAAGTTGCATACTGTCCATACAGACAAATTGACAGACCAGCTTGCCTGTATAGCCAACATAGAACTTACAATGGCTAATATAGCCAGTAACGAGTCAATATAGCATAATATACAAGCATCCACGAGCATAATCTGTGCTGAAATACCAACACTACACTAAATCTTAAAAAACACAGGCCGTTTTCTTACTTTCTTAGTACGCTTAAAGCGAACTAGTCCTCTATTAAAACATCGATTATAAAAAAAACTGCGGGATTACAAAAGGAGAACGTTTACTTTCGAACTCAGTACGAACGTGTTTACTTTATGAAGTAAACGGTACGTACAGACAGAGGTCGGAACGAGATGAAACGAAAATGGATTGTTGATATCTCGAGCGGTTTTGCCATAGTGAGGCAATCAATTTATGCCAACAAATATCGTTATATCTTCTGCGTGAATTGAGTGACCTACATCACACTTTGGAAATATATTTTGTGTTATTTATTGCCTCGCCATTGTACCACCAATAGAGATCAAAAATCTCTTCCCAATTTAGCATCTTGTTTTGTCTTGGCATAATATTTGCAAAATTTGGTTACAATAAATTCTCTTTATTTAAAAATATTTATGTATTTAAAAATTCAGAGCCTGGAATTGTCAGAAAAGTCCAAAATTCAATTCAAAATGGCTGACCTCCTGTTGGGTGGAGCTAATGATTATAATTTTGAAATGTTGGCCAGCTTTATTAGAATACATGTACCAATTTTGGTAAAACTGACCTGTGAAAAAAACAAAGACGCATTATTTCGTTGGCTTCCAAATTTCAACAATTATGTTACAATCACACTTTCAGAGACTACTAATCACTGCTATGTATGCCAAAAGAAGCTGTTTTTAATGAGCAGATTAAAATCTTGTATTGCGGCAAGAAACTGTGCAACGTAAACTGCAATTGACTGTCGTTAAACTTTGAACGCCTGCCACTGATGTCGTTGTCGTTAGCTGAATTTGCGGTCTTCCTCCTATTTGGCGGAAGTGACGAAGAAGGCGCTTAAAGTTTAAATTTGTTTCAGTTGGCGGCGGGGGACGTAAGCGTTAGGCTGGTTAGTAAAACAGTTTGGTATTTATTTAAAAAATCTTACATTTTCACGAATGTCGGACCAACCGTGTGAAAAAGACGGTAACGAATTTTTAAGGCGTTGAAGATTATGCGTTTTGTAATGTTTGCATAGTGTTTGTTATTCTTAACAGCTCCGCTGTTGCTGTTGTTTCGGTTCGTAAAGTGCCCTAAACATTTTTATTCGCTGTTTTGGGGTTTTAGCTGACTTGACTTTGAAATATTTACAAACCTTTTATCACAGATTTTAGTCTGTAGTTTCCAACGAAAGGGTTTGTTGTGGTGTGTGCATAACTGGACAAAACTGGGCGTGTTATTCAGAATAGTGAATAACCGCAACCTTTTTTGTGATTAAAAATAAACAGCCGAGCCAGTACATAACACCTCAGTGTTCAAAACGGTCTCCTTACCTTATTCGCAACGATAAGTTTATAGTAATTATTTTAAATTTGAGATGTTTGAAATTTGAAACGTACATAAAGTATTTTTTTCAGCATTTTATGTTTGAAACAGATGGCGTTAGAGGGGCAGAAGTTATGAATTGCAGCTTTAATGTTTTACATTTTTGTGTATTGTGTTTTTTATTTGCAGCAGGGATGGCTGAAAATACTTTCCCGGTATACAAGGTGGATGTCATTGTGCAGTTCTACCGAACCGAAGTTTTGACTGGGCAAGAAGCCAAACATTTTACAAAAAATGATATTGCCCCCAACCCAAAGGTACAATGTAAAAATGACTTGTACAATCTACTCAATAAAATTGAGGTAAACGTTTGCCCTTAGGGTTACGGTCTGCCTAATATTACTTGATACATTACACTAATTACTTGTACTTAACTGAGAATAATAATACTACATTTTTATATGAACTGATGCTTGCTAACAACAATTACTAAATACAAAGTTAAAAGGAATAATTAAACATTAAACAAAGTTGAATTTACATGAACAATGATCAAACACAGGAGACCACAAAAACCTGTTAACCTCACCAGGCTGTGGTGCTGACAGGTATCAGAAGGGTGCAAATTACAAATGTTGTAAATCTTACCGATAAGTAAACCTTTGCATTAAGTTTTATAATAACATGTTAAATAAAAGTTTACCTGCAGTTCGACACTTTGTGGTGCTGCAAATGACATGGAAGACGATGAAGCTTGTGGTTCCTATGGGATTTATTTCAATTCAATAAATGCAAACTTTGTTTATTTTTGTTCATTTCTTCAATGTAAAAGAAAAAAGGTTTGAATATAAAAAAAACTCAATGGCAAAATTGTAGAATGGTTTGCAAACAAACTGTATTTTTTAAAACTGTTTTCTAAACCTTTTCGCAAATAATTGTTTATGAATGCACTGACAGAGTTTTCATTTTTCATTTATTTTCAATTGTAGGCCGAATCTATTCAAAAACTCTACATGAGAATACTGCAGCTTCTTTTTCATTTTAAACCTGAGTGTCATTACACGGTGAGTGACATCACTTTGTTTGGTTGCACTGATGTTGCATCAATCTTTGAATTTTGCCTTTTACACCTTGGCCCTTTTACATAATACATGTTTAATTGGTATTTGTTTCTTTTCGCAGGTGCCGTTGTGTGAAAATGTTCAGCACCCCATGCTATACGAGTGGGTTACACCAATTATGAATGTTTATATGCGCATGTAAGTGTTATTGTCTTAAATGACTTAAATGTCTACACACAACAAAATTTTAAGTTTAGCAAATGCCAATAAAGTGAGAAGTGTTTGTTTCTTGGCACTGAAATGGTTTACATTTGCTTCTTTTAGGTGCCAGTTCTTACCACTTTGTCATGTGTATGACTTTTCTTTGAATGACTTGCTTAATCCTAGTAAGATTTTAATTTTCTCTTTTCAAAGTAGCACTAAACAACATTTTACTTTACAGAAGTTTAGTAAAACATTTCCAAAGTTTATTAGAAAGGAGTTTGTTAACATTGTTTTTACTATGACAGAGGCAAAACGAACAATCACCATACTGAGTGCAATCCAAAATTTCCTGCACTTTAGAAAGCAGAGGTTGGAATTGACTGCTGCCCACCAGCAAAGTTTTGTAAGATGCGTTTTTTTGTGAATGTTTAATGAATGTTAAAGAAGGTATTTCTGTTATACGGATTTATAGCTTTTATTGCTGCCACATTTATATCCAGTCATATATTGCATTTAAAGAAATGTTTTCCACTCAGAGGTCAGATATGGACAGACTCCAGGCATATATAAGAGAAATAAACTTAGCTGAAAAGAAGATTGAGAAACTCACGTAAGTGCAAAATAGTTTTTCTTGTATTGTCTTTTTTTATTGCCTAAAGCAATACAAGAAATTTTAGAATGTAACCTGTCCTCTCTGTGCAGTACTATACCACCAGAGCAGCAAGCGGAGGCTAAGGAGCTGACTACCGCCCTTGCAGAACTGACAGCTAACACACAACATGAATATCAAGATGTGGTGAGCTGCTAATGATGTAAAACTTAGTAAATGTATGTAGATTTTTCATACTACAGACCAGTGTTAACATCAGTCTAAATCAGTGGTTCTTAACCTTTAATGCCATTTGTTGAATTAAAATTTTGTTAAACATTTGCTACAAAAATGACTTACCACAAAGCTTAGCCACCCACATATGGCAAAAATACATTTTTAGATCTTAAAAAGCAAAGAGTAGCTTGCAATACAGATGTCACATAGAGCTGTATAAATAAACAGCTTTGTGTCTATGTGACAGTTTTGGTTAAAAGTGCAGAATTTAAGTAAATCGACCTAAAGCTTAAGTACGTTGCTTGTCTGCTTTTAGCAATGGCTTTCGAACAGTCTGCATGACCTATTTTTTGTAATAAGCATAGTGTGCAGCAAAAGCGCATGACTTCAGATAAAAGGGCCCACAAGGTGGCAACTCTTTTACACCTCAAAGCTTGTTCTGGTATTCTTTGTGGGTAAGACAGAGCATAACATGGAAATGGATTCTGTGGTTTGGGCTGACCTTGCCCATTTGTTTTTTATGTGTGATTGTTTTTTCTCATTGTGAATTATCTTTTTAGACTGCAGTGAAAGAAAAGGTTGCACAGTGCAAGACAGAAATTGCTGAATTATTACAGAAAGTGGTATGTATTTATGAAGTCTTTATTGCCATAGTTTGCAATGGCAGAGGGTTAAAAATATAGTTCTCCCAAATATAAAAAATTGCTGTTAATTTATTCACCCTCAGGCCATTTAAGGCACATTTTGGCACAAAAGACTGGATGACTTTGTCATAAGTTATTTCTTGTAATGATTTCATGTGCCCATCATTTATTTAAAAAGAAATAAACCTAATGTGTATTTTTTTTGTTGTAAATGTCCTACAACAAACATCCACATACTCCTGATCCACAACAGGAGTGGAGAAGCTACTTCTGAGTTGTTTAATAGATTTAACAAGAAACAAAAGAAACAAGCCGTGTGGAGTTTTGTAAAGCTTTTGTTGTTTGGAAGCAACAGAAAGCTTGCATTTTAGATTAGGACCTGAGACTATGAATTATATATTAAGTTATAATGTTCAGTTTCTTCCACAAACGGATCGTTTTGCTTTGAGACTTTAATTAAAATATTAATTAATTTAATTAAAATAAGACATTTTAAAATATTTACATTTGGCTCTTCCACACATTTTTTTGTACCCTACAGAGTCAAAGGAGAGTGGAGGTAGCAACACTGAAAGATGAGATAGTCAAGCTGAGGTCTCAGATTGTGGAGTCACCTGAGGAGCTCAAAAATGAGATGGAGAGGATGAAGGAGAATGTGAAAAACATCAAGATGTCAAAAGTATGTATAATTTGTAAGTTCTACACTAGGCCATGTTAGATAAGTAATGGATATGTAAGTATTAAAGCCCAGTAAGTCAATCATTGCAAATAAACCTCTTGTGCTGAATTGTGGAAGAGTGTAGAATAATACATAATGTACAATAATATAATAAAACTAGCACAGCAGTGTAAAACAACAGGTTGCTTAGGGCAATAATCAGTTATACAGTTTAATGAATTTAAAGAAAACAAAGACCCCAATTGCAGAATAATGCAATTGACCAGTCACAGTAGCGTTTAAGTTGTACTGATCAACAGATGATGGTAATCAGAGTGATGATTGAACCAAACAATTCAATGTCTGCTGATGGGTGTGTGTGTGCATCTGCGTGTGTACGCATCTGCGTGTGTTTTTTGCATGCGTGTCTTCTATTTGTGTGTGTGTGTGTGAGACAGGAGCTGGCTGATGAGAGGCTTGTGGAGCTCCAGATGTTGGTGCAGTGTGCTGGTCAGGTGGAGGCAGAGATCCAGGTCTTACTCAAACAGCTGCAGGACTTACAGAGCAGCATGTGTAAGACCAACCAGCAAAAAGAGAAGGTACAACAAATATCAAACAGAAAATAATTTTTGAAAATGAATTTACTCAAATGAAAAGGCTTTCATTACAATATTTATCACAAATAGTTTATATGCAGTCTTTTTGACAAATATACTGATGTTTTGTAAGGGTGGGGAAGAATCAGTTCGCATAAATTAGGATTTTGTCTTCCACTGATTCCTAAATTTCAAAACTGTATTTCCTTGATGTTTATTAATAATAATTTGATGTTAGAACTAAACTGCATGAGCAACAGTACAGTTTAAAGAGCGCACACCTCACACCCGCTAAGAGGGGGCAAGTTCTGAATGAAAGCGAGCATCAGTGTGCCCTACAGAGCACTTGAAGAACTTTGAATGGTGCATGGCATTACTGTCTCATGTATGCATCATGTATGTTACTTCATTTTCAAACGAAGCGTTAATGTACATCCATCACAAACTGTTTTTACTAGGAAAACGGTTGCTTATTGATGGTAAGATTGTTGCAAACAAATTAATTTTGTAATAGCACTTTTTTTATTTAGCTTTTTTAGTTTAACCCTAAACTAACCCTATATTTACCAAAATGTTGTTACTTTGTAACAATACTTTGTTACTTTGTTGTTACTTTTGTGACAGATAATGGGTGAAAAGAAACAAATAAGCAAGCAATGTTTTCCATTGGGTTTAGAAGGGTTTAAATCCTTGGTAATGACATTACCTCAGTTTGAAAAATGAGTTGCTAGGACATGCCACCTAGGGCCTTTGTGAAGAGATTAATTTGCTCACTTTCGTTTGGAATGACCTTTCAAGCATTTTGAGTTAAATAAACTTGCATTTAAAATATAAACTTTCAAACTAAATCAGTGATTATAAACTATAGAACTAAAACACTACATCTTTGATGCAGGTCCAGAGCTTAGCAGCTATGAATGAAGCGCAGCAGAAAGAGTTTAGGAGCTTAAGCACTGAGGAGGCCCAGCTGAAGAGAGCACTGGCCATGAAACTTGACAAAGAGTCAAAGCAACAAATTCGTCGACAGAAGAAAAAAGAGGTGAAGGATCAGCAAGTCAAGAATATTTATGGGTAAGGGAAGAGTAATCTAGATGCAAAGAGTATTTGACTTTGGTTTTATCCTTTATCTCAATCTTTTTAAAATTTGCTTACGTAATTGGCACTGACTAGTATTCAACTAAATTGTTTATAGTTATAGGATTGTGTAAATGGTTTGGTCCAGTTTTTTTTCACTTTAATAGACAAGAACTTTTTTCTTTTTATTCTTTGTTTTTAAACTCAAAATGCGCAAAACTGTATGCACAAGCATGTAAATTGTAACATGTGTAGCATTGCAAGCCCAATTTACATTCATTCTGAATGTTCATAATCAATACTTTTGTTTGTAGTGTCCCTGCAAACAAAAGTACAAAATTCATTACAGAGAAATCCTAAACCATAGTAATTTTAACAATGTTACATATAACAGAACGGAGGTTACATACGTTACCTTTCTGTCGCTTATTTAACGTCGTTGTAGTGACACTAGAGGTCCCTATACTAAATGCGCAACTGCTGAACTGTGTGATGGACTCAAATGGGGCAGCTGCTGTTTGGGATAGCCGCCTGCAACAAGATGTCACTAAATTCAAAACCTTCCCAATGCCGGGGCGCTCCCTGTACTGAAGGGCAGAAAAATAGGCTTTCAGAAGGTCATTGCAGACTTTGCAGAGCAAGTATAATAATACAATGAGTAATGAGCTTTTTAAGAGGAGAAGACACTGTGGAGACCACAACATACCTAAGCGGAGGTTATATGTGGAAATGAATGGACTTCAAGGGAAGTGCCACATCAAATAATGCCTACAAGCGGAGAACTACTGGAGGAAAAAACAATCCCAGATTATAAACCATAATGTTTGATAGTTCTGTCTAGGGGA
This sequence comes from Ambastaia sidthimunki, assembly GCA_036877625.1. NCBI lineage: Eukaryota > Metazoa > Chordata > Actinopteri > Cypriniformes > Botiidae > Ambastaia > Ambastaia sidthimunki. Next base: position 1,802 of record JAZGTK010018450.1, on the reverse strand, counting down.
AGACACAGGTTTACTGACAAAGAAAAATGACTTGTGAAAAGATACTCATATGGGATTATCTAAGATAATGTGTTATCTTAAATAATAATGTGTTATCTTAGAAGATGTGTTCCTGTAGCTCAACTGGTAGAGCATTGCGTTAGCAGCGCAAAGGTTGTGGGTTTCATCCCAGGGAACACAAGTACTAAAAAAAAGTGTATCTTAAATTCTCACTGTAAGTCGCTTTGGATAAAGGCGTCTGCCAAATGAGTAAATGTAAAATGTAAATAATTGCTTCATTGGACAACCAGCTAACCAATTGGGTAGTTGTGAATGACAGATTAAATGCCAAGCCTCTCTGCCGGGCTGCAGGCTAAATAGAAAACAAAATGTCAAGGGTTCAGCACAGGGAAACTTGAAGGAGTCAAGAGCACTCATTGTCACCTCTAAGGGGGAAAGGTGCTGTAGCAGGCAATTTCGATTCCAAACAATTGAAAGTTATTACAGCACAAAAGTATTGGGTGTGACCCAGCCCGCAGCTCTGCATATGTCAACTAATTGGGTGCCCTACTTGTGCCTAAGAGAAGGCTACAAAAATGTGCATGGACTATGGGAGACACACTCTGCGATCAGTAGGCTAAAGAGTGTTATCTATAATGCAATAAGAGCCTCTGTTTGGAGACAGCCTTTGGAGTCTGCCTTCTGCTGACCTCCAAAGCAGACAAAGAGCTGTCCAGGCATTCTGAATTCTTCTGTGCAGTCCAAGTAGATATACAAAGCGTGTACTGAACACATCAGGGAGAGATCAGGGTGCTCCTCTGACTATGGTAGGGCCTGCAAGCTCACCACATGGTCCCTGAATGGAGTCATGGAAACTTTGTATGTAGGGCATGTAGTCGGGTCGAGGTCTCACAGTAATGTGAGAAAATCCTGGTCCAAACTCGAGGCAGACAATGCTGTTTCTGAGATCCCCGTTCTTCTTGATGAATGTGAGAACAGTCAGGAGGGCTGTCTTCTGCGGGAGGGCAACTAAGCTCAACTGACTTGGATCATGCTTACCTAAGGATTTCCCGTCCAGTGTAACATGATATGCTGCAGTAGCAGCCACATACAGTGGCAAGAAAAAATATGTGAACCTTTTGGAATTTCATGGTTTTCTGAATAAATTTGTCATAAAATGTGATCTGCTCTTCATCTAAGTCGAGGGTGTTGACAAACATAATGTGTCTAAAAATAACACAAAAAATCTGATCTTTCATGTCTTTATTGAGAACAACCAAAAAAAACTCATAGTGCTTGTGGAAAAAGTATGTGAACTCTTGAGTTAATGACCTCAAAAAAGCTAATTGGAGTCAGGTTTTAACACACCTGGAGTCTCTTTAAGATAATAAGTTTTGAGGTGTAGACTACAGCAACCAGTTATTAATTCTAAGGGTTCACTTACTTTATCCACTGCCATTTTGAATGTTGAATGAGTGTGTTCAATAAAGACAAAAAAGATCAGATTTTTTTGTGTTATTATTTTTAGCCACATTGTTTGTCAATACCCTTGACTTAGATGAAGATCAGATCACATTTTATGACAAATTTATTTCAGAAAACCATGAAATTCCAAAAGGTTCACATACTTTTTCCCAAAGAGAGCGAACTCTTTGAGCAACCTCCTGGAGAGAGGCAGTGAAAGTTTGGATATTGGCCGTTCTTAACCTTTGGGGTGCCCCACCCCCGGCCTGGCATTGTCCAATTTTAAGGTGTGCGGGTCGAGCGGGAACAGGTCCTTTGTTTCAACCTTATTTGCATATTGACTGGAGCTTGCAGAGTTT
>JAZGTK010018449.1:0-11841 GCA_036877625.1 Ambastaia sidthimunki | reverse complement strand
GCTCCGCGTGTCGGGAAAGAAGCGGGCGACGGCTCAGGGCTGATGAGGATTAAACTGAGGCCCTGTCATGCTCCAGGAGTCGGGGGTCTGGAGGCTGCCGTACCCTCAGGGATTAAAAGCAGGATTAAAACATCAGCCTCACGCAGGTAGAGCAGGAAAAGTGCTTGCTAAAGCTGCCAAAAATATCACTGCCAACAAGTGGATTGGATAAAACAAACTGTAGCTAAGCTAGTGCAAAAACTAGTGAAAAGAATGACTTGGCAATTTCTAACCTTTCAAATTTTAACTCGAACTTTTTATCGGCCAGATTTACATCTCTAATCTCCCCGTGCATGATGCTTAAGGAAAAGTTTGCCCAAAACTGAAACCTGCTCTTATTCTTTTTCTGTGGAAAAATAAAAGTGAGTTTATGTAGAATACAGTGACCTTTCTTTTAACACAAATGACTGGGGCTGTCAAGCTCTAAAACGACAAAAATGCTACTTAAAAGAATCGCAAAACTTCAGTCCGTTCTCCACACAATCGCTGCTGTGTGGCTTCAGAATTCTTGGACACAAGTCGTCTGGGCCATTTTTGTTATTTTTTTAGATTATCTGGAGCTTGAAAAGGCCCAGTCCCGTTCACTTTCATTTCACAAACAAAAGAGAATGAGTGACTAAAATGACTTAAATTTTGGGGTGAACTTTTCCAGTCAGTTGATGAATGAAATCAATGCATCACATTACAGAAGTAAAACAGGTACAAAGATCCCTCAACCTTCTTCTCACACAAGCTGTTTTAGTAGAAGTAGGTCATTCACTGCCACTGAAGACAAACATAACACAACAGCGATGTAGCATGCGGCTAGTACAGATGTTCCTCCACTCTGATTGGCAGATGGGTCTTCCCCACGGGAGAGCTCATTACCCAGATGCCAACATCATTTGTATAACCTCACAGAAGTCTCCTCTCAAAATGATCTTGCACCTATGACTGTCGCTCAACGACAGCTGGAGCAAAACCTGCGAGACTCACGAGAGACGAGGGGAAACAAGCTGACACGAACACTTACACGCATACATCGCACACGCCCGGTGAAAGCTCGCCGGCATCACGTGATGCCTCGCGCTGGAGCGTCTTGTGCGATTACTGTTTCAGTCGAGCACAAAGCATGCTGGGAAAGATTCCGCCCCAAGCCATCTGCAGGTTTATCGGTCAGACGTGTTATTTTTGCATTGTCAAACAGAAGTCGTCACCCGAATTAAGGATTTAAAATGTTTCTAAATGGTTGCTACTGTTTCCACCAAACACAAAAAACCCAAGTGCTCTGTTCAGTGAGAATTTAGGAGAACACGCCAGACTGATAAACAGGGTTCTAGAGGTAAAAACGGCATTTCAAATACCCATCAAGATAAACATTGTCACTGTACTACTGAAAACGTTAGGGAAACATTTTTACAACCTAAAATGTTAGCTGGTTTAGTGAATAAAAACGAATAGTTATCAAAGAATAATAATCAATATTGTTGGTGGAAGTTCATGAGAATCTGTCTTTTCTAACATGCTAACACATTTAACACTAACAACTTCCTTTCATTTACCATGTGGAGAAGGGACAGAGGTGATCTCCATGGAAACCAGGCCACTTTCCTTTGAAAGCAAAAGAGCAAGTCAACAGCAGTGCCGTGGTTTTAACCTTATCATCAATTATAGACTATTTCATACAGTAAACTAGAGGTGCACAGAACAGCTCACCTTACTTCCAAAATAATCATTAACTTAATGAAACATCTTCAAGACACTAAAAACTCTCTTTTCAATGAAGTTGAGGTTATTATGAGGTCGTTCTCACCCAGAACAAAATAACTGCTTTTATTTTCGCTCTTGTCTTGTTTATCTACATCAACTTTTCAAAACTGGCACCTTAACCTCTGAAGTCCTTTCATGAAATTACTCAGACTTTTACACCCACTTGACTGAAGTATTTTTCTCTCATCTTCCAATTTTGATGACAAACATTTACTAACAAAGCAAATAAAAAAAAAACTAAACAGTTTAGAGAAACTTTTGACTTCTTTTCGGTTAAATGTTGCCTTGAACCTTGAAGAAACACAGCCCAACTTTTAATCTTTTTCAAAACTGCTGTCCTCATGTTCAAGGTTGATCAGTTATATTATGGATATATTATTGAGTTGTTTTATATAATTCTTGCTCTTACTTGATATTGGCTTCTCTATGAGCGGCAGCAACGTGGAACTGTTCAGCAGACATCTTGAAACGTTCCTCATTCTGAAACACAAACGAGGAAAAAATTAGCAAAATAAAACGTAGAAGTCGACAGAAAACACAAATGCGTTGATGTCCATCACTGTTTTAAGCCATTAAAGGTTTCCTCTTTAATTACATTTATACATTTATCAGTACATGCGTTTTCTGGGGATCAAACCCACAACCTTTGTGCTGCTAACACAACTGCTCAACCAACTGAGCTTCAGAAACATCAGACCTCCTGCGTGTGAATAAATAACTGAATGTTTGAGAAACATCAACATGAAAATTTGATAATGCTGTACAGACACAACATAATTACACATTTCCTCTTTTAAACACATCACACAGCAAAAACGCAAGGGAATAAAAATTCTTATTTTCAGCATTTTGATTGTTTTTTTTTCTGCTCACTGGAGTCAACGAGTTATTACACCCCTGGAGCTCCTCACACGAACATATATCCAACACCGCATGCTGGACTGAGAAATAAAAACACGTTTTTAAATGATTCATTTTCCCTGCTTTGAAGTAAATTAATTTTGGATTCTGTGTTAGGTTCCCCGAGCCTGAGAGAGGCTGTTATCGAGAGCTCAGCTCTCTGTCCAGATGAAGAGTACAGTTCGGGAGTTTTTAGAGCGAGGTCTTGTGCTGACAACATGTCAGCTCGACTGCGAGGATTTCAGGAGAATTATTATCTCGTACCCACGCTCAAGTGCTTCAAAGTGCTTCGCAGCTAGTGACAGGGGAGAACGCGAGGTAGGGCGTGCGAAAACGGCAAGGCAATGAAAAAATCATGTCTTGAGAGCGCGAGGCAGCTGAGAGCGGCACACAGACGTGAGTGGAGAAGCTTTAGCTGGATTAGGAAGCGCTAGTGCTAATTCGAATCGGTGGCTGGATGCTGCTGTTTACAGCCTTCGCTTCTGCCGTCTTTGACAGAATTTACCGATGTGAGGCGATTATGTGTGCCACCTTCAAAAAGACGAGGAAAAAACACCGTGATAAATGGCATTTGCCACTTGCCGTGTGGAAAACCTTCCTGCGGTCTGGGCCGGAGAGATAGACTTCTTTACACGCACCTGCCGTCGTTGGCGACTGAGGAGCAGAATTGAGGTACCAGTCTCTCTGAGGTGCCCACAACAACCTCCACCCCCCCGCTGGGGTAACAGCGGCCTAAACAGACATGCCAACTGTCTGCATTATCCTTCCCTCGTCGGTCTAACTCTGTCACACAGCAACTAAAGCCTGACTGTAAACACTCTGTGCACCTTTCATTGCCTGCCTGTGATCTCTTTGGCAAACGGTGCTTTCTTGTAATGAGGTAAATATAAACACTGGGGCATCTCACACACTAGGCTGATCCCATTTGCTATTAGACAAGAGTTGAGAGTTTGTCTGTAACATCAGTGTGTGTGTGTGTGTGTGTGTGTGTGTGTGTGTGTGTGTGTGTGTAGGGGGGACACAATGTAGAATGTTTGTTAATGATGATCACACAGTAATTAGCACCGGGTCACCATTAATCCTCACAGTCTGTTTCTGCTCTGAGCCAGAGATGAAGACACTCTGCAGACTCTGAGACAACACTGTTACAATCTTACAATCCTGTAAGATTTCTTTACAGGATGTGACAAGCCCACAAGAAATCAAAAATGATTTACTTTCCTAATGTGCACACTTGGTCAAGATTTGTCTGTTTATGCAATAAAACACACACACATACATACATACATACATACATACATACATATATATGCGTGTACACACACTTATACACATATATTTACATATCAACATATATACATGTATGTATGTCACATTTCAAGGGTTAAATGGGTTGCAAATGTCTTTGAATATCTGTTGACTTTAAACCCTCTACAGTACTGATTGTTTTAATATGAATACTGCACATTCAAACTCACGTCTTCTGCATCAGCACCACAACTATATCTGTCTAATCCACAGCCGTCTATTCATGCAAAATGAACTGAATTCATTTCATACACTTCCAATCAATGACTTCCTCCAACTGAAATATTAACAGCATAGATTCAATACAGACAGGCAGACAAAGTGGAAACGGTGCTGGGAACTTTATTATAACCCTGTCGCAGAGTCGAAACGTAACGTGAATTAAGTCTCAAAGACAGCGGAATGTAAATCCGCTGCGTGCAAACAGCGTTAACTGTACAACACAGAACAAATCCCGTCTTCCCAGAGACACCAGCGTTAAATTATCAGCTCGGCAAAGCCACCATGGATGCCATCCCAGTGTTAATATTTTCCTTTGCAATCCTTTGTTTTTACTTCACAATGAAGCATGTACCCAAAACATTCATCTCCATTTCCTGCCTCTGAATCACTGAGCCCAAAGTGAATAAACAAAAAAGCAATTCTTCAAGCCAGTGAGTGAGCAACTCTCTTAGTATAGCTTATACGAACAAAGCAAGAGTGTTTGAACAGTGAGAGAGTCAAATAAAGAAGAATTCTCTCACTAAAGCCATCAAGGTGGCTGGATCGCTCCCAATTAGTCGCTTTATAGGAAGGATGCAAAAATGACATCTAATGAAAGTTCCTCTAATTAAACAGACGTCATAAAATAATACGTAATAAACAGAGAAATGGCCTTGCAATGCGTTTTGTTCCAACCGTATTCAAGCTAATTCGTTTGACATAAATGTGCAACTGGGTTAAAATCTTTTTTTATTGGTGGCCCTTCAAATATTGCTTTGAATACGGTTGCTTAAATTACCTGCTTTTCCAGAAAGCAAAGCAGTATTTCATGAATCATCAACAAAGAACCACTGTAACCTAGTTGTATAGTAACATCAAATGAAAATTTGCCTCAATACAGTGGTTGAGTTACCCAGAATGCACTGCGTGGAAGCAAATTCATTTGACGTTACTATGCAACTAGGTTATTATGTTTCTTTGTCGTTAGTTCTTATAAAATTGCTTTGCATTCTGGGAAATAAGGTAAGCACACAGAAAGAAAACCGCACAACGGCTGTTATGTGCTGGATGGTTTTCCTGTGGCGTGCTGGTGAACGAGGGACAGAAGCGAATCTCACTTTTTGCCTGCTGCATGCAGTCGATAAGACCTCAGAGAGAGAGAAAATGCAGGAGAAAAAGAGCGAGGGAGGGCAAAAGAGAGAAAACGAATAAGACGGAGACTGAGGAAAATCACAAATCTTGGAGAGCGACTCTGACTTCATTTGCCAATAGCTGAATGGTTTTGAAGCTTTGGCTAAAGCACTTTCTGCACTGTTGCTCCTCACCGCGCAGAGCTCTTTCCATTTAACATAACTTCATTCTTTTTACACCAATGAGGGTCAATCAGGGTGTGAACTCAGAGGATAAAGGTAAGTGCTATTGCTGCCCATCCAGTAGAGCCTGTGTACTTCAGATTCAAACTTTGGAGGCATATAAACCATTTTGATTTTTGTCCAGTCATTTACACAGGATGGATGGATGAAGGTCGTGCTGTGGCAAATAGCCTCGCTTTGGCATTATCTCTCCCTGAAAAATACTAAACACAAATCTGTGGCAGTATGTGCGGAGCAGAGAGACTTCAGTACAAACAGAGGCGTCTTGAATACGAAAAATTAAGGCGACAACAGCATGGAAACGTTTTTATAACCTCCCGCTGATCCTAAGACTGCTGTATGCTTGCACACACCTTTCCATGAAGCTCCACATTTTATTTCCCAAAATGTCAGACACCAGCTGTGAAAATTATACAGGATGCGAGAACTTAAAAGCCAGATTTTTCAAAGCTTTTTAGACTGAAGGGTCTTAAAAGTAATAAAAATGGCACGAGGGATATTTAAGAATTCACACACTAAAAGCATGAACGTTAATATCAGTGAGCCATTCAGCCAGTCAAAATATCTGATACTGAAACATCTGATCAACTTCCTGTTTGACAGGAAGTCACCAACCTTCCTCCCCAGTTGGGAAATCTGCTCCCCGCAGAACGCATCCAGGGCCTTTAGCTCCGCCTCCTTCTTCTCCAGCTGTTTCCCCTGTTGAGAAAAATAAAAGGTTTTGCATGTGAATGATTGAATCCACCAGCAAGTGTATTTCTGAATTTACAGCTGTCATTTAGTTACACTACAGCAAATATATAGAGCGGAGCACAAATTTGGCCCAAACGCAATTAAACATTGAGCCGTGCTTTTAGTTCAGAAATAATTGTGTGACAAACAGAAACAACACAAGACAAGCCCTGTGATCCATTTTGGTGATATTATTTTTAAAAACATTTTTATACCATAAGGCTTATGAGCTTTTGGAGTTTCTGTATTTGTTGGCATTTCTTAAGGATTCCTCAAGGTTTAGGTTTTAGGCATTGATTCATCAAATTCTTTTAGCAGCATATGTCCAGACTGGCCCAAAACTGTTGACCGTACTCAAGAGTAGCTGGACTGAGAGGGCTGCGCTCGCAATTAGCGTCGTATCTTTACTTCGACAGCACGGACCAAAGCTCTTAAAACCTCTCTAGTGTCCCTGCCAGACATTTTCAGAATGGACAGCTGGTGTAAGATTTTCAGCCCTTGAGAAAAACAAATCACTGAAAAGGATTTACAAGATGGAGGCATTTCAACAAAGGAAGCGAGAGGAACGAAATCTGGAAAGATGAATGACTACAGCATAAATTTCAAAGGTAATTTTGTTACAATAAAATGTGACCACCGTTGTTGAAACCGATTCTGAATGCACAAAGCAAGAGGGTCCGAGACCCTCGATCATCTATGTTGCGTGCAACACTGGGGGATGTACCCGCATGCCAGCATACAACCAAATGATTCAACAGGCGAGCGCAGAACCTGGCATGCTAACACGCTCACACATGCACCGGCCCACCGTGTAATTAGCTTCCCTCATTCCGCAGCTATGTACGAGGCACGGATACATTAAACCCAGCGGGATACGGCATTCACACAATCACACACACACCTGCACGGAACACACGTGCTGCGGTGGAGACACCCTGCAGTGCTGACCGGGAGAGAGACGCATGTACTGCGGCATCCAGACAACAGTGCACAACAAAGCACAACCCCAAATTATGGGTGTACATAATCAGCCCCTTCCTCTGCCTTCTGTCTAAAGCGAGCCGTAAATCACATCCATCAGCACTCGCATCATATGCAATTTTCTAGCTGGGTAGCTCCGGAACCGCAACGACGGCCGATGCGGTTTGCATGCTCACAATCAGGGCTTAATGCATGAAAACCAAAACACAACATTTAAATGAGGAGGGAGCCTGCGTATAACAAATAAATGAACAGGAGGTTGTAACAATGATTGTGGAGCAGGCTGTGTTTACCCAGGCATTCAGTTCAGAAACAGGCTTGAGAAAAAGACAACAAAACAACACAGATCACTTAACACACAGCTACAGACAAATGAGACCCAGTTCAGATAATGCACAGACGGTTTGCCAACCAATCAGCAGGCCCGAATGAAATCAGCATGTTTGGCATCCATTTACATCCATGTCTACATAAATAGGTTTAAAAACATGAAATCACATTCAAAATACAAACTCGTAGGGTTTGAGGGCGACAGATTAGGCTGTAATATTTTTAGCGGAGCCCTGATAAAGGCAAATATGACTTTACTCTTGTTTATACTTGTGTTTGGAAGGTTGTTGTTTAAAAAACTAAGTTAAATAGTTTAACTATAAGTCTGGCATGTAATTAACTCTCTACCATCTGTTTAACAAAAAACAATTCGATAGATTTACAGAGAATAGGACGAGCCACATCTAGTAAAAAGAGTATGATGAAGATGTGAGGGTGGGCTCTTTATACTTCTGTCAGTGTGCAACCACCCAAGACACCCTAGCAACTGTACAGCAACATCCTAACAACCACCCAGGATACTCTAGCAAACACATAAAACTGAAATATAAAATACAACACTTTAGCATGTGCATAGTAACGCCCTGGCAACCTCCCGCAAACAGCCTGATGTCATGTTGCAAGTGTGAACAAGCAACACCCACATTTTTTATCTAGTTCATCTAGTTATTTACTATTATACCCGCCCACACAACCTTAACTACAAAACAAACAGTTTAGATTAACTATTAAAAGATTAATTAAAAGTAATTAGTTAAGTCCAGTAATGAAGTAATTAAGTCAAGGGATATTTTAATCAAAAATATTTGAATTAAAAAAGGACAGAATCCACTTTAACCACTCTACATTTCTTCAGTGTTTGACTGGTCAAATATCGAAGCAGAAATGGAGACTGTAAAAGATGTAGCATTAATCTCCGGGGGCTTTTAAAATTCGACTGTAAATTGGGTGTTAACAAACGTATTATGCGGTATGGAATCGCTGCTTATTATGGGAGCCACAGCAGGACATTTCACACGTACTTAATGACAGGAAGGAGAGGCTAATCTGGCCTGTGCGCTAAAGCCAAGAGCTCACACTGCCGGGACTCGCATGGATCTGCAGAGATAAGCGAAGAAAAGGTCGAGTTAAACCTAAGAGCTTGAGCATCAGAGAAAATGTTTTCCAAAACATTAGCTCAAAATTAAAAACAATTAATTCTTGTCTTTTTTACTTTAATTTTTTTTGTATTTACCAGAATTAAGTTTTCGTTTAACCAATTGTAAATATCTCATTTAAGGCTGATGTAGGTAATTTTGACAGGAAGTCACAAAAAGTGACTAAGCGAAAAATTAAACAATACCCAGCTAACAGGAAATGCTCTCAGAACATTGGCTAACAAGTTCTCTCAAAGTTATTCAGAATAATTAAGAATAATATAAGAATAAAAACATTATTCTTAAGTTGCTAGTAAAACGTTTTAAAAATGTTACAGAATAAAATGTTCTTTCAACCAACCATTAACGTTGATACAATGTCATGAACATTCTTACAACTTTCAAAATTAAACATTTTAATGTTTTTGTTAGTTAATAGAACCATTACGGAAACCTTTTTATAACCTAAAATTATTAGCTGGGTAAACAGAAAAACACAAAAAGTAACAAAGAAACTTTCTATCGCATTGACCATAGTTAAAAAGAAGTTACGATAAAACCATTATGGTAGTCAAGCAACTTATGTCTGCTTATATCAGCCGCTTTACAACGACTTCGAACATAATTAATCAATCAGATTTGAGAGCTGGAACTATTGTTAGCTGATCTCTCCACGATTTAGAGGTGTTTATTTATACAAGTGGCATTTACAAAACTAAAGAGGATTGTTACCATGCCAGCAGAACTGCATACGGCCCAATATAGCCTCTCGAGAAACTCAAAGCGACACGATGACAAACTCTTAGCAGAAGAGTCTGATCCCTGCTGGTCTGATGATGACACACTCATCACTCCATCTGAAAGAACTCTCAAAGCCTGTGAGATCCACACACACACTTACATCTACTCCATCCTGTCTCCTGACTACACACAAACCTTGTCATTTCTCTATTTATCCTCTTTAAATTCTCGGCGGTGACAAAGCCCATCTGATGGGCGTGCTGAGCTGGTGTAACGCTCTGTTTGGGATCTGGAGCAGACTGGTAATACTCAGGCAAGCATGAATTACACTGATATGTCTAGAAATGAGCCCAGAGTCGAGTTCGCCACAAACAATAGCGCCTGAGCATGCATGCTAGGTTGCGAGTTAGTACACAGTGCGGGATGAATGCAAAGTAATGGGCTATGTGCACAGAAAGACGTTTAAAAACAACGTTTGCTAACAAAAAAAATGTTGTGACTGTGATTACAACTAAAGTTTGAGCATGAGGTTTTTAACAAGCATGTTTTCAATTATAGCTAAAATTTCAGCACAAGGATTTAGACTTTTAGATTTAGATGCTTCAGTCACAAACCACGTTGTAAAACATCATTAAAACTACAACTTTCTGTTCGGTGCTTCCTCTGCTAATGATAATTCATAATTAAACGTTTTTCCCGTAAGAAATGTTGAGATAACAGTAGCGCCGGCCGGCTGTTGATTAACCTTTGTCATCATCAAAATTGATTCAGGTTCATTTAATTTAATTTAACTTCTGGAAGCTATGTGACTGAAACTCGCGACGTTTCTCATGCGTTTAAAAAATGCACTCGCACGCAGCGCATCTGTTGTGTCCCGCGGTGAGTGTTTATATTCCGTCGCCCCCTCCAGGCTGGATGTGCCGCGTTGCCATCTGATATCTGTGCAACTGCGTTCCTCGTCTATTTGCTTGTCTGCGTTTATTTAACACGTTGCTCTGGGCTACACAATAAATTAGCACTTAATATTCAAACTGACTACTCAGATTGCACGCCGCTTAGTTCGTCTGGGGAGAAGAAGAAGGGCCACTTGCTTCCCGCACAGCGTTTCTATGAATAATTTCTCTGCTGAGCTGGGCGACGTTTCGGCCCTTATCTGATCCCGATCCGGCCACCGTGCCAGCGAGAGCCAGGGGCTTGAACGGCCATGTAATTTTCGAGCGGGTCTTGAATGTGATATTGATGACACGAGGGAGAAGAGATTAGAGCAACAAGACAAATCAAGAGGAACTATTTGATAGAGGGTCAGAATTCGTTTGCCGCCAAAGGGGAGACACAGGAATCAGCCCGGAACGGTCAAACGCTCACAAGGTATAAAAATTTAATATGCTCATCTCTATTTATTGAACGACAGGTAAAGTGTGTGGCTTGCGTTCATAATCCTGACCGCTTTCAGGGGTCACCTGTCCCTAAACGATACTCTTATACTCAAATTTGGCCTTGGGGCTGCAAGTTCAAATCCAGCCCAAGTCACGTCCTGATTCCCTCTCTATACGCTCAAACAATTTCCTGTTTCCCTTAATTTCACGGTCAATTAAAGTGGCCAAAACATCCATAAACAAACAAAGTCAAGGCAACAAATTTCACACGCTTTCATCGTAACTGTTGGCATTTTAAGGCCAATGTGAAAAAGAAAAATCACTGTCATCTGACACGATGATGCTCCACAGAGCAACCTGTGACACATTAAAAACCTCAAGTAAACACTTACAAACACACAGACAACTCAACGACAGCGAGGACAAACCAGAGCAGGTGTGAGATAACATCTATCCACTCCACCTGGTGCTGCGGGAACCTCTGGCCATTACCTGAGCTGTGTGTTCAGGGAGAGCTGGAGTCTTAATGGCTTTGCATGCAGAAGGATGTCAGCCCTGAGATTACAATTACTGATAGCACTGTTACCAGACCAGCTCTCTCTCTCTCTCTCTCTCTCTCTCAGTGGATTACTCACACTGAGCTGCTCTGATAAACTGCACGCTGCGGAGCGATGAGAGAACGCAAATAAATAAACAAACAAATCGATAACAAGGTGCTTATTGTGATACTTCTGCAGGGGGAAAACGCTGGCGTTTGCTGGGACGACGGATGCAGAGATAAATCTGCCATTTGCATGAGATTTACAGAACACACAAAAGTTTCTCTTACAGATGAACAGTTTGTCATCTGGTCACCCTGACGTCGTCTGAAACCTGTATGACTTTCTGTTCTCTGTGGAACACTAAATAAAAGTCAGTGTTGTAGTTGAGTCCAGCTCAAGTCCAGCTCGATTCAAGTCCAGCTCGATTCAAGTC
>JAZGTK010018448.1:0-11841 GCA_036877625.1 Ambastaia sidthimunki | reverse complement strand
TGGTTATTTAGCAAACATTTTCTTACAACATCATGTAATTTACTGACATCAAGATTTAGACAATCTGGCAAGTGAAGAACTTTTAAATGATTTCTTTTGTGTTCTTACAGATGTTACGCATTAACAATAATGTAATACTTTTGGTCCTAAAAGAAAGGTTGCTCAATCGTTCGCTTGATAAATCGAAAGATTCCGAACTGAACAGTAATCTAAAATGTTGGGCAGTAAATGTCCAACAATGAATGCATTTTATTTTAGGGAATGTTCCCATTAAGTATTGAACCACAAAACCCCAAACAGAATGGAACACAATTTTCTTCAGCCAATCAAAGACATTACAATGGATCTCTGTTGTAATCAGCGGACTAAAGATACAGCATGTATCACAATGCAACATCTGATGTTGCACAAGAATAAAGGAGCAACAAGGCTTTCACACAGTGATATGCACCACCAAAGCAGACAAAGTCATTAATTTTCAATGAAAGCTTACAATTTTTGGCAACAGAGCTCAACTTTATGCAAATGAGCAATGACACAATAACCAATGGGAATAGAGACCGTTTCACTGCCTGACACAGTTGCAACAGTTAAATGATAACGCCTAAGCACCCAACTGCACAAAGACTTAACAACCTTCAGTAATTTAATCTCTTTCAGTGTGAATAGGGCTTAAGTAATGTTAATGTTGGTCAATGTGTTTTTTACATACATTGATAGTTACACTGACAAGGCCCAGAGTGTGCAGCCAGCATTAGTGCTCAACAGACACGTGGTTAGTTTGTCCACAAATACTAACTTAATAGTAATTAAAATGTCAATACAAAGTAATCAAGAGCGTCTAAGTCTAAGTTTGTTTTCCAGCCTATATCTTCTCCCCTCCCTCTCATCTCATGCCAAACACCACACAGACTTAAGAACATAAAGTTCAAACGTTCCACTCCCCCAAAATTGAAGAGCTCTGAAGTTACTTCTTACATCTTGGATTCGGTTGATCTTGGATGCAGGAAAAATGTATATTTTTGCCAAGAAGCAAAACAGAAAGAAATACTGAAAGAAAATCTGTAAAATACATAAATATGGGAGCACAAAGCAATATTTTGACTTTGTGGCTATTTTGGGCAGCAGAAGTAACTCAAAAGGCACTTTTGTGGCAGAAGTAACTTGACAGGGATTTCAGGAGACTTGCTAAGATGATTTCTAGAGCTGAAGACAAGCATATTTCCATGTTGATGTCCTCAGTCTGAGGTAGAATGGTAGGGGCAGGGCCCAGATGAATTTTTTTTCATTGCAAATGGTGAGTGAGTTATGAAAATTTACCAGCCATAAATATTTCCTTTCAGACATCTGTTATTTGCATTGCTTTCATTACAATGTATATTTTGTTGTTGCTATGGTAATGCAGTGATTTAAATTTGCCTAGCATAATAGTAACACACTACAGCTACATTATACACAAGCCACCCACTGTCACACAGTAATACAGCAGGTGTCACAAACTGACACGTTTGTGAATTTGAGCTATTGTTTGCTCATATTTTGGTTGCTTTATGCAAATATTTAACATATGTGTCTCCACATGGGGTTCTGGAGCAAAAACAAAAAATCCAGACATCCAAGATTCTGAAGCACTTCTGATGGCTAATGTTAAAGTAACTTCCATTGCAGGATGCATTCTTAAAACGTTAGCTAACATTCTTTAGAAATTCTCTCAAAGTTATTAAAAACACTCTTGCAGTACTGTTACTGAACCGTTTTGTAACGTTATTTTTCATAATAAAAACACTATTTTTAAATAATTAGTGGAAAATTTAAAAAATGTTACAGATTTAAAATTTTCTTTGAAAATAATGTTGTTGTAATCAAGCAATAACTTTAAATGTTCCTAGAACTTTTAAAATAATATTTTAAACATCAAAACATGTTTTAACTTAGTGGAAATGTTACAGAAACATTCTTACAACCTAAAAATTGCTAGCTGGGTTTGGACCCGAGATGGGGGTCAGGACAGAGGGACACATGGGTGGACAGCCCTTTGTCTGTAGAAAGGTGTCTGGCAGGCACTTAACACTGGTTCCTGTCAGAGCTAACACACAGTGCAGAAGCCCTCTGCAGATGGAGAACAGCCTGGACTAGCATTTGTCTTATGACTAATCACTCACAGGCCTGTCAACATGCCATCTGGAGGAGAACCTCTGCTGTTCAGTGCTTTATGGACATCTGACTTTCTGACGTTCTGTGTTGCCGCAGCCCCATAACTGCATATGCATGGCTGTGACAGTCATAAGCACACATAACAGTAAATGACAGTGTTTTAATTACAAGTACATGCAGGGGGATTTACTGATTGTATGCATTGTGGTTTGGGTACAACTGCTCAATTGAGAGGATGAATTCCTTCAAGCAAGATTACATTTCTCAAGCATTTGTGCCATAATAAACATCAAACTCAAATCATGTGCTTTTCCAGAGACAAAGAGCTCACAGAAAAGACTAATAAATGAAGTTCATTTTCCTAACCCTGGGTTGACAATGAAAGATGTGCTGAATAAGAAAGCCATAATTATAGAAAAAAAAAATTTTGGAATAAGAAAATGCAAGTCTTGCTTTTTACTCGGCATGGTGATGTGGTTTTTCTTAAATACATTCTCCTATCCCGACATCAATATGCAGGTAAAGTATTGGATATTTACAATTTATGCATTATGGCAATAAGATCCATCAAGTCACATGATGTGTAAATTAATGTCATTTCTAGTTTAATTGTTAAGCTATCAAAACATTGCTTTGTTTGAGCTACATAGTAACATCAGCTCAACCAATGGTGTCCGTTCAGGGCGGGACTATCTTGTTGGCCTGCCAATGACAGACAAGAGGCGTTTACGTGAAACCAGTTTGATAACGGTAAGTATTTTTGCAATTTCATTTGGTTTAACACTAATGGCACAGAAATCACACACTTCAGTTTAAACTTACGCCTAATTTAGCTCTATAAGCCCGAGGCACCAACAGAACAGCTGCTGCTCTGAGTGTTCCACATGATTAATAAGAAAATACTGACGTGTATATTGATGCATAAATCTGAAATTAATACACCACATACTTAACACTGAGACTATTACGCAGCATCGTACTGCATCCTCAAAGTGGCCATCTGAGAGCTACAACCTCCAGCAAGCTTTGTTACAAAAAGATGGTGTGGAGATGATTATTATGGAAAGTAACCAGCTGTTATAATGCATGATCTGTTAAACTTTAGAAACAACTACAAATAACAACTTGCACAGTAAGCACAGGGTAGCTGATTTCCATAAAAAAAAATTAAAAGGTATTTTGGGCAAAAATAGAAAGAAAGTCACAAATCTTTTTCATTTATTTGGCATTTGAGGGTGGAATTTCAGGGCGATGCGTCTCTGTCAGCGAGACCTTTAACTTCAAGAAGGACATATGTGTACTGCTGGTGTGTGTGTGTGGAATTTCAATGCACTGACTTTCAATGCAAATCAGTTCCACACAAAGCCCGAAGCTCACAGCCATGACAGAGAGAAATAATAGATGCTGCCTCGGTATAAGACATACACCTCCTGCTGTTGACAGTGTCACAATGGCTTTGTGCACAGACAGCCCCAAGCCAGCCAAACAAGGCTGTCAACAACATGATTTCCATTCAGTGTGCGTTTCTTTTTTAATTAATAAATGGTAGATATGGTGCAAGGAAAGGTGTAAATGTATGAATAAAGTTATTAAAAAATTAACTCTCAGACTGAATTAATGTTGCTTTTAAAAAAACATTAGCCAATGTTCTGAGAACATTCCCTGTTAGCTAGTAAGTCATAAGACAATTTGGGCTGAAAAACAAAGCTGAAAGTTATCAACACAAAGCCATCATATGCCTCAGAAAACTGTCTAAATAATTGCGGCATTTGTTTTCACTGTAAACCATCCACAGACACTCTGTATATGTAAATAAGCAGAAATATCTACCATGAGTTCTTGTATGTAGTTCAGGATTCAGGTCAAAGGATGTTGTTTTTCTGCTCTCTCCCCTCCTGCTGTTATTAGCTGTGAAGAGAAACACAAGCAGAGGTCACGGCACATGTTTAAAGGCACTGAATACACACCTGAGCACATGCACATGAGCAAAATGAAATATGTTCAGCAGAACAAGCAGCTCTAATCCACACAGACGGCTCAGTGGAGTCTGGCACAGGGCAGGTAGTAAATACAACTGTTGGAGTGTGATGAGATTGAAGATTCATTATTAATGAGGTTCCCTGTGGCGCGCTGCTCTGAAACAGCATGTGTGTGAATTTTTCACTTTGCTGCGTGAGTATAAAAAAAATGAAACGGGACAGAACGAGTGTCCCACTAGCTTTAATCAAACTAAACCCGAGATTAAAGCAGGTGAAATATTAATGTCTGCCATTAGTTATTAGCTGAGTTTTATCTCTTCGTTTAGTTAATTGTTCTTTATTGTTTGATGCCAACCTGATTGCATTTTGCCCGTTATGCTCTGTGTTACTAATCTTGATTAGTGTCAGAGGTCATGAATAATTTATCACCTACAGCATTCCTGGCTAATTACCTGCGGCCGATTCCTGCTGTCAGAGCGGATCGCGAACTGTGTGCAGCTAACGGGCTTTAACTTCCCGCGGCTCATAATGTTTTGCCACAAGTGTCTCCCGGTTGCCAGAAGCTATCGGCCAATTAAAACTGTAAGGTCTGGGTAGCCACAAAAGAAATCTCTGCAGTGTTGTTCAGATGGCAATGAAGCTGTGGCTAAAAGCAGCAGGTCTTTACTTAAATAAGACATGATTAAAGGGGAAAGGATAACACCACATAGCAAAAGGCAGTTTTGTAGACTATCTCTGTCTGGTTTAAGATGATATTCAGGGTAGGTGTTGTTTAAATGTGACTTGGTATTTAACCGTGACCTGGTTTTCTAACCATTACCAACAGCCCTCTCTGGGAAACGTTTAGAGCACCATTAGTTCATAAAACAATCGTCACGGCGAGAATTGTCGTTACAGTTTGGTTCCCATAGCAACACAGTGTAAGAGAGAGTGAAGCCATATCAGATTGTAACAATTCTGGCAGTGAAAACTCTATTTATTATCTCTCCAGAGACAACAATAACATACTCTAAACCTTTCAAGGCATAAATCCAATGAACTTAATGATTGTATATATTTCTATACATGCCACCAGTCAGTGTGACGTCAACATCACTACAAAACAGATATTTGACACTTGTTTTTATTTTATTTTCTCTAAGCTGTTTGGCTGGTTCAAGGCTTAGAACACAGAATTTTTCATAATAAATGTTTTATAAATGCCTATGGTGACAATGAATGGGAAAAATTATTCTGGGATCGTGTTCGATGAAAATGCGGGTGGCTTTAATGGACGTTTCTTACCACATTATCTTACTGTGGAGATACGCTGAACTGTGGGCACAGAAAGAGGCTAATCCACACGGGCTCATGAGCATATAATGAGATGCAGGATCACACAGGAGAGAGAAGCAGGTTTCAGTGGGTCAACAGGAGAAACCTCAAACACAATACACTTCATTTGCATCCGCTCTAAAACCTGGCTTAGTACAAACCCTTTTCGAAACTCCCAAATCAGTGGCATTTAATATCGACCTCAGTGTAAACAGATCGGTCGTCGCCTGGTAAATTGATTTGTTTCTCCTGACCTTACAGTCTGTGGGGACATGGAGCTTTTTAATTGTGTTCCCAACAACCGCAAACATTGTTTCCTCCTTCCAGGATCACAAAGGGTTTGAACAAAACTTATCTACATTATGCTTATCTGCCTCTGAGCTGAGAAGATCCCATTTCCATTTACGGTACATTAGAACAATGCAGGATGATTTAAAGTTCAGTGCTAATAGTGAGTGTTGTTCTGTGGGTGGGCCCTAAAGGATGTGCTTGCTGTTATTAGTCATTATACACTTCTAGCCAGCTTCACTGCCCCACCTTTTTCCCCTTGTGTGTTTATGATCATGCTACACTATTCACAGACATGACGACTGACACATCCTACAGGACATCTGTCCCTACGGAAGAACATGATGCACAGCCAACTGTTTTTCCTTTCATAAACTACAAGAATATTTTAATGGTGATTTCAACACTCTGGAGACAAGCGTTTCATTTTACTAGTTAGTAAAACTATTTTTTGATGTAAATTCTAGTGCAAATATTTGATAAACTTTTCTAAACTTTTCAGTGTAAACTACTTATGCAAATTAACTTGCCAGAACACAGTCAGGGTTCAAAACACAGACTCGGGTTCAAAAACCCACCTATTATGCAATTTTCTACAATAACTGGAACAAATCTTGACAGCCATCAATCATCATACATTAATAACATATGGAAAAGAGCAGATCTGACAATCAATTTGGGGTCGCGTGGGTTTCAAGCAACATGAGTAGCTAGATGAAGACAGAAATAAAGCAGCCCATGACACTGAATCTTCACAGTGCATTTCCTTTAAACTAGCAAAGCCACTGTGGAAGGTCCAACCTGATTGGACTGACTGAATTTAGATCATGTTTTTACCTGCAACAATCATATTTAATTATCAAGCATACAAATATAGGTTATTTACTTGTCAAAACTGCATAATCCACTTAGCTAAAAACTGTGTATACACAGATTTAAGGCACTGCTCTGCTTCAGGAATTGATGTGTTTGACAGAAAACTGTCCATTGTTTGGCAGAATTCGTTTATCAAGTTTTGGCACGATCCAGGTTTCCTGTGACCTTGCAGCAGGTGTCTGACAGGGACTTTAAGAGCAATCCCGTGAGGAAAGGAGGCTGTCAAAGTGCTGCGAGACACCGGTGGTCCTACGGTACAGCTCCTGGCAAACACTCAATGCTGTGATAGTGACCAGCCCTGAAGTGTTTTCTCCAGGCATTCTGCTCTTGTCTTTCACTGAAACCTCTCTACCTCTCCCTGTCCAGACTTCAAGGCCATCCAGACCTCAGTCTATAGGGAAAGATGAGCTTCAGGGCATCAAAACAAGCCTTTGAAGACGAGTGGAGGGGACATGTTGAATAGGCCAGAGGGGTTTTAGTGGGTGGGGGAGTTGGGTTCTCTAATTGGAGAAGAAAAGGTTGTTAAAATACAAGACAAGAGGTCCACAAACCTCTGTATTTCCTCAGTTATGCAAACTACATGAGAATAGTGTGAATCCCTTATTAAGAGTTGACAACTGACTATAGCTGGAATCACTGTAATGAAATATGAACACGCTTTCCTTATCAATAAAAACATACAGTATAAGACAGATATTGCACTGTTAAAATTGTTTAAGGTAACTTTTTATTACAGTTATAAAACTCAATTATATCATCTGTGGGGTGACCAAAACATTTAAAATGGGTGATTTATAATTTGCCAGTACTATCACTGGCCATTTATTCACTGTGGTGTTACGTATATTCTGAGTCATGTTTCTGCTTATTGTTTTAAATGTGTAATGCATCTGGTTTCAGTACAATTCTTTATTGAATAATGTCGCAACTAGATAAATAGTGTTGACGATTGGGTGCAAAATGATCTTGAACAAATAAAGTGATCTTCTGTTGGAGGACACAGCAAGGAGACTTAGGCTACACAAACAAGAGAAAGAACAACAACCTCAGAAACCACAGGAGGGAAAAAACACAAAAATCTCCAGGAGATAAAATCCTCTTTATTTTCTTGATTATTTTCCTCAGCAGAACATGACAACCAAGAAACTCAATGTCAGTTACTAACAGATGACCTCAGCGTGACCTTTTTATTATGAAATAAGATTCTAGAAGGACTGACTCTTAGATGAGTAATGGCCTTCTTTGATAACAGGGATTCCACTTTTTAATAACAGGGAACTACTGCTGTTCTATAGAAACCAACATTTTAATCACTGTTCTCCACTTTTTCTGCTCTGTGTCAGACTAGCTTCTTAAGTATGTGTAAAGCCCACATCTGCTGTCAATTTTAGGACCTCATTAAAACACGTAAAGCAGTCATGCATGTTGAATCTTAGTCTTTTGACCTACAGAAAAAAGTGTGTGTTAACAGAAGCAGTGTCTTTGTCTTTGAGAAGATGTAGTCCAAGGTTAACATATCTTTTGTTTATACCTTGTAGACCATCTGTTTATTTAGTTGTGCTCACAAAACCTGTCGTAAAAAAAACAAAGCGCAATCTGTCGGACAGGAAGCGTTCTCTTGGCTCGCTGAGTTTTTCTAATTGAAACCAGGAAGTACTTTGTGTTTAGTCGCTTTCACAAACGCATGTCTTTCCTCCAGCCGGTTCCCAAAGCTAAGAGTCTGAAAAATGAGCAGATTTTGCTGTTTGGTTTCAGGAACAGTGTGGGATTTGGAGGACTAACTGAGCTGCATGCTGTGTCAACACTAAACATTCTGTGCAAGGGGAGTGTAATCCCCTTCACCACTAGAAAACAGATCACCACAACAGATGAAGAAGGGAATCACTGGGAATGAATTATACTCACTGATAGCCTCATTTATTTGCATTCGCTGTCTGCGTTAAGTGGCCAAAACGCTGAAGGAATACGCAAACCAGATAAGGCACAAATGCACCTACAAATTTGCATGTCGCAATTCCTCATCTTGCCAGCTGGTTCTGAATGCTGGTTATGGAAGAGGCAGCAGATTATCACAATTTAGCACACAACATCACTCAACAACTGCAACTGAGGCAACTGAATCGACTCTTTAAAAGGCCTAAAGCTCTTGACTACACCACACACCTTAATATGTGGCTGCTTGTAACGTTCTTCCCCATCATTTGATTATCATTGACAAACAAATGCTGCCTCGGTTAAGAGACAATTGTGAAAAAAAAACACTGTCTTATAATAATGATTGCCACCTTACTCAATAGCCAGTAATAGCACAACAGACACACAGCACTGAATTTTGTAAATAAGGCACACTGTACATTTATAAACTTATGAAATATTGCTGTTTAGTAAATTCATCCCAGAAAGAAAGACATTTCATTCATATGAGGTACTCTAGTTAATCTCAAATTAGATAATTGTTTTTGAAGGCTGAGACGTTTTTGTGTACATATTCACCCTAAAATATTCCATAAAAATGACACAAACAGAAATACCAGACTGAATACCACCCACTCCCCACTCTCAAGACACCTAATCAGTGCTTTTCACGTGTATGAATGTGAGATTTCGATACATGCATATATAATGGCAGCATCTGTCAGAAAGAGATTCGTAAGAGAAGCCGGTGGTTAGAACTGATCTGAGATCTGACGTAGCTGGAGGCTTGAATGTTAATGCCGCACTGCACTGGTTTCACGGGCACAACTGATGGAGCACAGAGAGCAGAAGTCATGCTGGGTTATAAACACATCCAGCCACAGAAGTGGATCATTTCCTCATCAGGAAGAAGCTCAACAGTGGGATCTACTCGTAAATAACAGCCCCCACACATCTGTGTGATGTAATTGTACCTAGTCTTTTGTTGTCTATGTGGTCTGTGTTTTACGTGGCACCATGGACCTGAAGGAACGTTGTTTTATTCCTGGAGGAATTGTTGTTCTATGTACTGCACCTGCTAAATATGGTTGAATGACAATAATAAACTTCTGGTGCTCAGAGGCTCTCAGGCCTGTCCAAAACTTCCAAAGCTGTGGAGGTATGAATCCAATGTTGGCATCACATCCTTCAATTGTTGGTAAAACAACTAAAATGCATCATCTTGTTGGTTTCTGAAGGCAGTTTAGATGTATGATCGCTACCACTGATGTTTTAGGTAGAGCTGTAAATGTTGTTTGTTCACACTGTGTTTTTAATTACAACACTGAAGCTTCAAGCCTCTATTAACCATTTGCATTGTGTACACTTGAATTCTTTTTGGTTAAAAGAAGTGCCTGTTCCAGTTTCACACAAAAGGAAGTACTCACTGTAAAACAAAAAACAAGTTAAATGTGATTTTCTCAACAAGGCTTGCGTTTCTCCTATAATTTGTTCATAAAACGCTCCAGCTTCACAATTTGCTGAAAAGCCATTACCACCAGGAAGACGAAAACAAGACATCCTAGGGTAGATATCCTGCTTTTTACGAGATCTCAGGAGGAGGCTGATCTGGGAGGGGTAGGTGGCAAAACGGCCAGACATTTTTCCACAGTAACGTCTCGTAAAAAAAAAATCTCTCTGTGCTTTTAGAAACATTCCTCCCTCTGGCATGTGACAAGAGACGTCAGGAGAGATCACACTCAACATAAACACAAACACTAAAATCAGATATAATCTTCAGGGGAACATGTAGGTACCAAACATAAACAGAGTGGTTTAAGTTCAATCATGTCTGAATGGATAAACACTGCGAAAAAGGTCCATAATATGGGTGGAAAAACAAGATATTTAATAAATATTAAAAAATTTCTCAAGAATCTCAAAGCAAGAAAACTTTCTACAAGACTGATCCCCATTTAAAGCTGGTGAGTATAAAGAAAAACCTATTACAGCATTAGGTCGAATAACTTATCTTAATAAAAGATCGCAATACAACACAATTTTGAATACAGTGTAACTATACACTAAACATTCAGAATCACATATTGTAAGCAAAACATTGACATAGTAACATATCACCAAGTCCCTACTGATTTCCAACCCTACTCTAGAAAATATACTGCATATACAGAAGGATTTTTCAGTTTAAAGTACAAGGAAATATAAAAATAAAGACACTATAGGTCTGCGTGAATCAAGGGAATAAGACAGGTCAACTCGGTCAGATTTGAAAGCTGAGGTTAACTGGTCACTATGCAACGCTCACTCACAGGACAAGCGCTTTAACTCACCAGCTGTGGGAATGGCAGAGATTACATCACAGTGATTTATGGCACATGAAGAGGAGTCAGAGAAACTATGAAACATGAGACCATTTGGAGGGCATCCAAGAAAAGGTCTCAGAAGGAACACAAGTCAATTGGTTTCCACCACAAAAGATGATGGATAAGCAGCGAGACAACAAATGAATGTGCTGAGAATGTCAGAAGAACAGATCTCAGGCTCACACATTGCACAACATATCTGTGCGTTCTGAGGAACTGACAAAACAGACAAAATCAATCACCATAATCAATTATTTCTATGTGGGTCTTTTTTTAATACGCAAAAACGTTTTCTACTGTAGAGTAATACTTGGTAGTTTGCTGCTGAAGTTTACTTCTAAATTAAATTAATATGGGGAGGTTAAAACAAACTGTTCTTACATGCTGATGCTTGTTCAATGTTTTCAATCCTCTAGCCAATTCTCAAAACACTGTTTCTGTACTCCAACACAAGCCACACAGATTATGTGACTCATTCTGACTCAGTTCAGAATGTCTTTCTGAAATACATTGTGCACTGAAACTTCTGTCTGATCCGCTTGGTAAAAGAGAAGACCCTTTTAAAAGTTAAAAGACAATTGTGATATTGTGCAGAACAGATATGGCAAATATGGCACCAGGAGAAGTTTTACCTGTGTTTGATGGAAGTCACAAAGGTCTGGAGGACATTTCAATTCAACTATTCATTTAAATGTTTCACTTCCTATCAGGTATTTTAGAATCTGTTCAAACACCAGGTAAAATATTTAAATCCTTGAGGGATTATGGGAAAAAAACTAAAGAGAGTCTTTATCATGCCATCAGATTCAATCTATAAAATTGAGCTTTGATCAATGATATGGCGTGACCAAGACATGAGTGAATAATGAGATATGAGTCATCCATTTCATGCATGTGGCCCGTAACAGAAGGATGAAAAGTGGGGCGAAATGTCTATCCCCCACTAACTTTAA
>JAZGTK010018447.1:0-11841 GCA_036877625.1 Ambastaia sidthimunki | reverse complement strand
CATTCCTATATTACATCCCTGAAGTATTTGATATTCCATTAACTTTATTTTATTGTACTGCTCATTGTGTCATACCCTCATCCGTATCCCTCAACCCCCTGCTGCGGCATCTACCGTGTTTAGTTACAGGGCTGCCTTAGAGCATATATGCACCTCAGACAGATAAGGAGACTTGGAGATTGAATGCTAAGTGGTAACGGGGAGAAGGGTACGAGTTGTTAAAGCGCCCGTGTAAGCAAACCCTTCGTCTTTCTCTTTCCGTCGTGCAGGGATGCCATATGCTGAATGGTGCAACAGAGATAAGAGAGATGGATAGAAAGGAATGGAAGAGAGAGCAAAAGAGAAGGAAAGTTATCGCAAAAAACTCTCTTATCTCTCGTGTCCCTTTTGGCCTTTGTTCAGAAAGCCCCATCCACCTAACAGAAACCTCATTGTTAGAGCACACACACAGACACACACATACCGGGGACGTGTGAGTGAGTGCTTGTGTGTTTCTGAGCTGGTATTGCGCTTTTTCATGTTAATTGAGATTAAGTGGCTCTCCTTGAGTGAAAAGATGGCATTCAAATGACTAGTGGAGCTTTGGGAAAGCATCAAACACTAATACTTCATCTCACACAGCACTTCTAATGAACCACCATCACACGCTCACACCGCCACCTATCTGTGTGTGGTAATTAATAACACTTACTCAAGAAAGCCAATGTCTGCCACGTAAAACATGCACATATGCAGTTATGTGTGGCATTGACAAAGCATTAGCCATAATAAGGCTATAATCACATCATAATTATGACATAATGACTGGTTTTCAGTCTGTCCTCGCCCAGCGGATCCCAAATTGCAGCGCAAGTGACTGACGAGCAAGCTAATAGCAAACCCTTTCAATTGCTTTGTAATTCTCATGTTACTTCACTTGAGCACCGAAACAATTAGCATGCCAATTAAAAACACAAAAATATATTAATTCCCCTTTTCAGACATGATACGAGAGCAGAAGTTGTGCAGTCGCAGGTGTTTGATGTCGCTAACACGGGGTCTTTGTTTGGACAAATTTAGCACAACTAAAAGGAAACATTAATAGTATTATTTCTCAGTGTATCTGACACTTCAACTGGCGCTTGACGTGAAAATATATTGCAATTGAATCAATTGTTTACAAAGGAAATTTGAGGAATAAGGGTTTTATGTGAAAAGTTCTAAGTTGACAATGTTGTTTCCTGTCTGTGTTAATACTGTCGACTACAGCGATTTCCCAGCCTCCCATAAGTTCAGATTGTGGCAACACGAGGGGTTTGCTTTTATTGTAGTCTTTCTATACACCAGGACATTTGGAAGTCGTCAGTGAAGGACACGTTTATCTGCTACATTCTGCTGAGAATTACGCTCACGACTGAGACATTATCTTATAATTTTTTCCCAGGGACTGAAGGAGAGCTGCAGAGCTGGGGTCCAGACAACAGGGGCATGAGCGATAAAATCTAAATCTGCCATTTTGTCATTTTCAGAGAGAAGGTTACGAGATACTGGTTTTAAACACTGCACTGTTTTCCATCCTGACCCTTTGGGGTGTTATTTTAATAGATGGTTATTTTTATAGGAATAATTCAGCATGTGTCATATTTTACAGGTTTCTCAGGATAACCTAAACACTTATAAAACACATTTGCATTACTTTACCTAGCTGAAAACATCTAGCTGAAAACACTGGCTGTTGAATGAATGTTAATCAAGTTAAAAACTGTATTAGCTTGCTGTGGTGTTATTTATTTTTAAAATTCCTTGAAGCTGCTTTGTGTATTTTTTGTGCCACTAGCAGCATCAGACATACAGTAATTACAAAATTAAGCATTTTTTTAAACAGACTTTTTGAATCTGAGTCTGATTTCTCTCTCTGTCTATCATTGTTCTGAAACACAGGTAGTCCCACTCAGTGCCTGAATAAACAATGTTGCCAGGTTGGGTTGCTCAAAGAAAGCGATTCTTTCATTGAACTACACAGCCACAAAGTTTAAATCTTCAGGGAAATCAGGCAACAAACCGCTTATGATTTTACTCATAGTTGTGTCCACATTAAACTGTAGGGTTTTTTTTTCTAAATCATTCTCTCATCAGTTTTAAATATTTCAATATAAGTAGAGGTAGAAAAGAAAGAAAAAATAACTGTAAAATATAAATATATTACCAAACTGTAAGTTATTACTGTGAGAAAGCAGGACCAGCAGTGTAATCATGCAATAATCAAATCAAAGAACGCTTGAGAATCAACAGATTTCACAGCCAATGATCAGCACACCAGCTGGGAGACATTTAATGGATTACAGAAACAAGGAAAGAACGAATACAAAAAAAATCAACAATGCTGAGTGAACAGAGGGAAAAGATTGGCGATACACAATCGTACACACACACACACACACACATTCTCGAGAGGCACATTTCCAAGGAGCTGTGAGAACCTAATCAAGGATGACTTGACTTTGCTTGGAGGATGTGTGTGTGAGAGTGTGTGTGGAAGAGTGTGAGAGAGCCAGGGAATTTGCAATGGACAGCACAAATGGTGGGATGATTGAAAAAGGGAGAGAAAGAGAGGGAGCGCCCGGAGAGGGAAGTCTGGACATGGAACAGCTTGAGGAGAACAAGTTTGAGGAGCACAGAGGTGAAGGGGGCGGAGGATATGAGAGAGGTTTTAGATGATGGTTGTTAGCAGAGGCGGAGCTGGAAAATGTGAGAAAGGTTCTAGGGGCCCACAAGTGCATTGGGCCCCACAACAATTTCTATATTTTTCAAGGTAAGAGGTCCAAAGCAGTATACAGTTAGGGAGGGGCAGAATTTCTAGCTACGGTTCTGGTTGTTAGTTTGGGCACTGCTTGCAATGCAACTGTTTTTTTTATTTTACAATTGAATGAAAAAACAACAATTATTGTCATTGTCACAAATGTCATTGTGTGGCTGTCCAAAGGGTCCGTGGCACCAAAAACAGAGGAGAACTAAAAAGAAAGAGACTAAGAAAAGGATGTTGAAGGTGTAACCTTGCTTATCTTTTTGTCATTCTCCATGACATTTGAGCTAAAATAATTACAAAATGGCTCCAAATGGCAGACTAATAATAAACCCTTAGAAATGGGTCCTGGGGACTTGTGGTATTATGGGATGTTTCCTCACAGAGAGCTGACGCCCAAGGTCTCGATGAATGAAACTAGAACCACATACGGCTGAAAACAACAACAAGCCATGCAAAAATAGCAGAGAGAGGGATGAAAATGTCAAGCAAGCTCATCTGAAGATCAGAAACACTTGACATCCCGGGAAGCAGTTTTTACCTCTAGACTCCTACACTCTCTCTTACACTTCTGTTTTTATGTCTTTATAATTAAACAATTCCCTGTTGGCCATCTGCATCGACAGTGGAGTGACTGGAAAGTATCATGCGGTTGGGGAAAGACGCGAGCCGGATTTGAACTTACTTTACCCCCATGAACATCACTTTTTAATCACATTAATGGTGAAGCATGTCTTTTTTCATCCACGTCTGCGGTAGCCGATGTTCTTATTTTTAGGTTGTCAACAAGCATCCCTAATGACCACTGAAATCAACACCTGAATATAGTCATTAGTGCATTAAAAATGCATTTCCTAATTAAAATCAAATTTGTGAATGACATTAGAGCTGTACTGTTATCTCACAAGGGGCCATTGGCCTAACCCTTTTTTAAGTGCTAAGTGAGCGCTAACAAGGTTTGTTTGCATTGTATCGGGCCCCAGCTGAACTGTTATGACATAAAGGCATGTGTGAGGAAGGCTCTTTCATGAGAGCTGACTGAGTGCTTCAGACCGTCTGACCCGTCCGCTGGCTGCCTGACCCGCTTGTGTAATTAACTTTTACAGGGCCTATTTTAGAAGTACAGTCTCTCAAATAGCAGCTCACTAGAGGGCTGGGAAATGGGTTTTAATGTGCTTAGAAAGGTGAGAAAGAGAGAGATAGATGGAGAAAGATACTGTATATATACAGCTTGAGAAAGACAAGAAGACCCTTACCAACCTTTTGACCTTCAACCTTTTGAAAAAATAATGCCACAAATTAAAAAAATAAAAAACACTTAGTTTTGCAGAAAATAAAAATTGTGGTTGCATAAAGTATTTTTGTTGTAAATTCTAATAATGTTTTCTTAATTTATATATTTATTTTTTTATGAATGAGTTGGACTAGACGGTAAAGAAAGGCGGACACCTCCAGCAGTGATTCATCAGAGGAAGCAAGAAAGACTTCCTAAAAAAATGTATTATTTAAAATGAATTAAAATGATAAAAGTAACTTTTGTTTCAATCCATTTAGCTAATAATGCACATAACTCTGATGCATATAAATGTCAAAGAAATTCTTTCAGAAATGTGAACTTTCAGAAATGTGTCTTTTATCGTATAATAAACCAATCAACAGAGGTGACCTTTTTAAGCCAATTAGCTTTTAACATTATAGTTAAATTTAATAGTTTATTATTCAGTCTGCTTGTGAAAAGTGATGCAGCTGCGGTTTGCTGAAAATGGTGAAGAGAGACTCTCATATTGCTCAGATATTGATGCCCAAATATTACCTGAATATATCTTATATATCATATACATGTCTGGTATTGGTCATAGATTTATAAAGAACTGGGTGATGTGTTCCATTTATTCATTCAAGTGTGTGTTGTTAAATGTTTAAGACTTGTGATAGTAATACATGAGTGGATGTGACTTTTGAGTGATTGTGTATATGATGTGAAAAATCATTTCATACTGTATTTATATAAGCAAATAATATTTTCACTTATTCCATTGTATTTTATTTAGAATTTAAAAGTGGTTAGAACACAATGCTCAGGCCTAAATCATCCAGAGGCCTGGCAGACATTTTCTATTACTCAACAGAAGCAATAGCTGTAATGTGTCTCTACAATTAATTAAAGCTGTTTTGTTTATTTCCGTTAAGCCTAGATTGTCTGCCTTATAATGTTTTCACTGTACCCATGAGCATAGTACAGGCATTAAATTAAAACACAGCGCACAAAGGTGATTAATATCTCTCTTCATGTTAAACATGGGCATTATCGTGTATTCCAAATACTTATTCACGTAATGAATGATCTGAACACAATTATTTTAATTACTCAAATGTCCCAAGATACTTAACACCTATGTCATAAATATAATGAGAGCTGTGAAGCTCCTAAACATTAAAGAGGCTCAATGTCCCAAAACCTTTTCTAAGCAATATTAAGTGCTCAGAATTACAAACAACAGCATTACTAGAAATTAAAGCTGCCCTTCACTGTTGATCATATGCAATCATACAGACTCACACACAGGTTTTAGACTGGATGAGAAATGGCTGTTACATCTCACTGTTTTAATTATCCTTATTGATTCCCTTGGTGCCTGTGCCGTGTTTACTTCTGGGCAATAATGCATTATGTCCGCTGAATTGATGAATGCATTTTAATCTAAATCTATCTGAGTAATGCAACTCCAGAATAAATCAGAGCTCAGAGCTGGCTGCCAGCTGTCCCCGTCCTGTTCCCTCCGCAATTATCCATCGCACGGAAATGGACTCGTCACTCTCTTTCATCCCTCACGCGCTTATTTCTTTTGTTTTTCAGAAGTCGTCTCCCAGGCACAAAATGATTTGAAACGATCAACTTTGCTAGTTAAGTTTAAAAGAGAAAAAAATGTGTTACCCCCTTTGGGAACAAACAAGATAAAAGGGTGGGAGATCTAATACCTGATTAACAAGATTGGTGGACGACATTATCTCTGAAGTCATTCTCTTTTTTTTTAAGTTTAGCGCTTATGTTTTGAATGCTGTCAGAATATGAATGACTTTTTAGCATCGTTTACATAAGCATTTGCATAGTCTATTCTTGTCCACATTTTGTGTTCAGGAAAATCCTTTTGAAAACTGAATTCAGTGGTATATTAAACGGCCAATTTTAAACATTTTTATTTATTTATTCATTGCTTTTGCTATATAATACTATCTGATTTCCACACAGTTGTATGACTGTCTTGTACAGAAAATGTTTTTCTTTGTTTCTCTAAGCAGCTTAGCACAGCAGCCCATTAAAAAAGAAGCGTATCATAGTCTGTGGATTTGGGTTTATTTGAGTTTTTTAAAACTTTGTCTTTTTTTCCCAGCGTTCCTTTTGTTCCATAATGAAATGCAGAGGCTTACCCTGTTGCTTGTCACAGTATGTGAACAGAACAGTTGAACATCGCCCATGTGCACAAAGGGAATAGAATTCTGTCATTAATTATGTCTTTCTGGTCAGGAGAGCAGAGGGGGTCTAACATGATTATAGAATAACAAACCTCTGTATTTGGAGTTTTGTTTAGCTTAATTGTTGGCTGTTCCCCAGTGTTCTGGACTGAAACAGCCGACTTGTTTGTGCTGTTTTTATGTTTCAAACGATTTATCACTGTCATTATTGAGTAAATGATGGTAATTTGAAGGAATGTGCTGTGGGATTTGTCAAAATCACGCAAGAAGGCTGATGCAGTGATGAGTAACAGCTACTCCTACTGTAGATGAGTATATTTTATTTATTTTTTCTTCTCTTAAACTTAAAATGACATGCAGTTCTGGGATCTATATGATGTTAATTAATGTCATATCAGACAACTGCTCTTTACACTCCAAAGATTCAATGCGATGCAGCCCACTCAAAAAACCATTGAGAGTAATTAGGTTTTAAGCAGGACTTTTGGAGCATTTGGAGGTGGTAAGTGGGGAGCTGGGTGCTGGAGTGTAGCTGACGTCTTTCCCCCAAAGCAACCCCAGACATGTTCCAGATGAGTCACTTCGCTCCCTATCTGACAGGCTTTAATTCCATCAAGACTTAATGATAGCAAACCAAGATCTGCTGCTTCTACTGCAGGCAATGGGTCTATTCCCAAACGCTCACTAACCAATACCCACGAGGTGGATTAACTCCAGTATCTCTCAGCAGAAAACAGAAGCTCATTAGACGTCCATCTTTTTTTTATAACAGTTCAAGTCCTTTCTTTCTTCTCATTCTTAGTTAAGTGCCTCTTGGTTGCCGCTTCCATTGAAGTCTTTGTGTGCTTTTAAGATCTACTCCCCTTCATCTGCACTTTGAGTTCTGTGCATATGGCAGCCCATTGACCTCTTATTTGAAATGTAGTGTACAGGCATGGTTTCTATGCCTGGAGGTGTAGCTCTGTTCAGCTGAGGGTTCTGGGTCTGCACTGGACATATGCTAAGCTTGTGATCTGCCTGACTCAAGGGCAAAAGCCTCTCATCCATTAAATATACAGGTCAAAGGCAGTAACTCTATTTTGCCCAACATATGTTACATAAAAAAAACAGGCTTTAACATGGAACAGTGTGATTCTATGATGCACAATGTGGGTAATGGTGTTAAATTACTTGGGTTACAGCTTAAAAATTAGTCTTGAAAAATAGCAGCAAGTTTATGGAGATCTTTGGAATTACTGATGGTATAGTAGCTCATAACCCAACAAAGGCCCCCTTTCTTCAATGTAAAAGATATGAATGCACACTGAGAAGTTTCTAAGTAAGCAGTGCTGTGATATCATCTGAATCAACCACAGCCTGTTTCACAGCTGCAAGACAAGCAAACACAAAGTGACAACAACAAACCCCCGATCGCTCTCATGAGGAGTTTGACGGGCAAATCAATTTCCTGCTTTATGTTCAGGTGATGATTAAAGAGAGTGGATCTGATGCTATTTGCTTAGTTTCCTCTCAGAATTAGCTAAACTCTTAGGCTAATTAACTTCCGCATGTGTAGAACAGGCTGAGGGGGGGATGTAATTACCAACTTCAGGTTTATCCATCTCAATGAGCAAGAATAATGAGTCCAGCTCTGTGGAAGGGAACTGGGAGGGGAATATCACTTTACAACTTCAAGACCGTTGAGTTGTGTGGCGTTGTAGCCACCCCCTCTGCTTCCACCTTCGCAGGATAGATGCCTCCCACTGCTCTTGGCAAAAAATCCCTAAATACATGTTTCAGAAACTTCCTGCAATATTTAAAACTTCTAAAAAGTGTTCTTTTAGAATAATTGAAATTAGCCTGAATAGTGACTTTCCAACGTCTTTGCAGCTCATTCACAATGCTGTCCAGTCATGTTGACAAGCTGTCCGTATGTTTGATGGATGCATCAGACTGGGCATCTGAAAACAAGCTGATTGACAACCTACCACCAGCCCCTTGAGACAGATCCAAGCTCCAATTTCAGGTAGCTGAGGTTTAATAATCATCTGTCTTTGCATATGATGGTGTTCTGACCATTCTAACAGAACTCCAGCCTCCATTCAACAGCCATAGAAATAATTGAAAGATAAGTTGCAGGTGCATGAAGGCGAGGAGAAGCATATGGAAACATCTCTATAAAAACCTATAAAAGGTTTATTTTTTCAATTCAGTGCCTAATGAAATCATTTCCAATGTGAAAGAACGCAACAATGACAAATTAAACACCCACATCATTATCTCTTCAGATTTTTAACCTTAATGAATTATGAACATGTTTTTTATTCTCTCCAGAGTTTTTCATTTTTTGTTTCAGATATGGTAAAGCCTTTGTTGTATTTCAACCTGTCATTGCGCTCGGTCACAAAGGAATTAAATAACAAGATGATGATTTGCTTGTGTTATTCAAGCGTAAATTAGCAAAGGGGGGAATTTGATTCTGAAGTTGTTAAAGAACTTCCTAGTGCATGAAAGTGTGTTCTAAAATGAGAAGTTTTGTTTCGTCTCCTTGTCTTGAATGAGACAGTCATTAATGAACCCTTGCTGATGTCAACCTACTTAATAATTGGGGAGTGAATATCCAGTCCTCAAAAAACATCCAAGCTGATGTCTTTGAAGCCACCTTGGGGATAGCAAGCTGGCGTACTGTGCATTTCATGACCTCCAGCTAAACAGTCTGGGATATACTTTGTGCGTGTGTGTCTGTGTGTGTGTTTGTGTCTGTGTGTGTGTCTGTGTGTGTGTGTGTCTGTGTGTTTGTGTCTGTGTGTGTGTTTGTGTCTGTGTGTGTATGTGTGTGTGTGTCTGTGTGTGTGTTTGTGTCTGTGTGTGTGTGTGTGTCTGTGTGTGTGTCTGTGTGTGTGTCTGTGTGTGTGTGTGTGTTTGTGTCTGTGTTTGTGTCTGTGTTTGTGTCTGTGTGTGTGTGTTTGTGTCTGTGTGTGTGTCTGTGTGTGTGTTTGTGTCTGCGTGTGCGTCTACAGGGCTCTCTCACTAGGACTCAGGTGTGTGGGTTGACAGAGAGAAATGAAGAATTTGTATCCGCATAGAAAATCATAATTTACTGTCTCAACCCAAGCTAACACAGGAATAATAGTTTGTCTCACCACACACACAAATACGCATTAATTCAGCTTCCTTTCCATTAAGACTAAAAAGAAGCTCTCCGATTTCATTTGGATTTTTTAAGATAATTTTAAGGTGTTTTTCAACACTGTTTTATAAGCTCACGTTTCATTAACTTCAGCTTCTCTCTCTCATGAATGATGTGATTATTTCTCTGTTTGCTTGTTTCTGTAGGTTATGCAAGGCTATGCAAGCGCTGTGCAACAAAAGAAAATTAAACACTTGTTTATGCTGTGCTGCATCCCACATACTTTTAGAAATTCAAGCCGTGATTGTGTGCTGTATACACAAAAAAAGTTGCATGCTTAAACAATAGCAGTACTTAAAAAAAAACAAATATCCAATGTTGTCAGTGCTGTCAGTTGTGATCTTCATACATTCTGCTCCATAATTATTCAGATTAATTGCTTCTTAACTAATAATGACTCAGGCTACGCTAGAGGCAAAAATTACAGCCTGACTCACATTTAAATAAAGCATTTCAGAAGCTGAAAATTTTACAAAACCATCCACTCCGCCCATCTTAACATCCAAATTTGATAACTGCAGGCAAACCGACATTAGAACAAGCTAACTTCGTTTCTTATGGCAATTTTATGACCTGAAATTAATTGCAGGAAATGTAATTATAGTCATATTAGAGTCATATGAAGGAAATGACATATTAACAGAGACGATCAGATTTCCTGTGTTGGCTGGGCAGATGGAATTGATTCTGGTGTGTCTCTTTGTGCAAAATGGTCGTAGGGCCCATTTAAGCTAATAATAAAGTCATAAGGACAGACGTGTTTTAACAGAGGCTTGTTGTTAGCAGTTATTGAGATCCTTATTCTTGGTGGAAGAGGGTCCAGAGTTTGTTGGGGTCATGGAGGGGTCAGCGGTACCGGGTGGCGTCTTTGTCAGTCTTCTATTTCCTCTGGAAATCTTTGATCTAACACATACTGGGCATTAAAATTGACCTATTGACCTCCCAGCAGGCTTAAATCTTAAATCAGGTTCAAAGGCAAGAACACTTGATGCCGTAGACATAAAGGAAAAGTCTTGCAAATTTGGAGTGACATGAGGGTAGGTATTCCAATTTAGACATATGAATGCATAGTTTCTGCCACAGCAATAAAAAGAAAAAAAATCTATTTAATACAATGCAAAATAATTCAAAAATTACAAAAATATTAATTTGCATTTAAAACCCATTTGGCTTGGCTGTACTGTGTGAAAGTAGTTATTAAAAATAACTGTAGATTTTTAAAAATGGTTTTGTGGTTAGTGTTAGAGTTTTTAGACCACCTGAGAAATATACCTATGGATCAAATATGTTGACGTTAATGACAATTCCCCCTCTGTGTGTCTCTGTCTGTCACAATCAAAAGAAAGTCCCCCAAGCATCTCTTTTGTTTGAGGAAGTGACAGGCTGCGATGACAAGAGTCGTGCCACAAACAAAAGTAAACAAACATATTCTCCAAAATGAGTTCTGTATTTGTCAGCGTCACCGTGGTTACAGTCGCTGCACTACTGGCTGGGAGCCAATTGGGCATGAAAAGCCTCCCCCACCGTGGCGTAAATAAGACATGGCCACTCCACATCGGTGAGCACTTGTGACAAAACGTTTCTTCCTCTCTGCTTCCGACATACCGCTGGGGGATTATTGTCAAAAACAAGACGAGAGGGAAGGGAGTTGAGGAGGAAAAGAGGGCGCTGGAAGAGGGCGGAGGGGTTTCCCTGGGGGTTTACCTCGTTAGCAAAGGGGGTGTGAATTGAAACTGGCGAACCAGTCACTGCTACATAAGGGTTACAAATCCGAACACCACATGCAGTCAGACACCCACGCAAAGCAATGCGCAATGCAGACACGCACTTTACAAACCAGCCAATTAGTGCGCAATGGCTGCACGTGCATGCACACTCGTTTGCGGGTGTGATCTCTATCTGAGATGCCACAATCCTGCTTCCTTTCACTTCCGTCGCATGATTGCAAATTGCATCACGAAATATTGTTTTGATAATGTTTACAACTGTAAACCGATTTTTTGCATGTTTTGTGACATCTCTCTGCTAGTTTTATTGCTTGAAATGATTGCGCAAAAGTAGGCAGAAATCACTTAGGGACTCATAGGGGTAAATTATGTTTTTCTTTCAGGGTAATTTGGTAATGTTGTCATGTTCTGTTTAATATAAATGAACAATCGTGACAGATTATCTGTGATAAAGCCAGCGTAGCCTACTTTTCATGTGCATATTGCCACAACTCCCTTTCTCAAATTGTCAGTTCATCTCACGCTACGCTTATCAGTACTTTCTTACATAAAGCTATACTAGGTATTGCCTGTGTGAGAATCCTACAAAAATAATCAAAGGCTTTGCTTTGTCCGAATACTTAAACACTAACTTTTACATGATGAACTCATAGAATGGTCTCTTAGGTTTAACTAACATTTAATTTGAC
>JAZGTK010018446.1:0-11841 GCA_036877625.1 Ambastaia sidthimunki | reverse complement strand
TCTATCTCTGTCTGTCTGTCTCTCTCTCTCTCTTTGTCTCTCTCTCTCTCTCTCTCTGTCTGTCTCAGCACCTGTCACTGAAGGGGAAATCTGGGCTCTTCTGCAGAATGCTTCATTACCTGTATTGTATAATTTTCCATTAGCATTCCCATCACAAGCACACGGCCTCTCTCTCAAGTTCCTCTTGGCAGGAGGAAACAAGCAGTTCATGTCTTCTGGTTGGCCCGTGTGGCAGGCGTCTAATTGTTTAATTCAGCCGCATTCGTACCCTGACTCGCTTTGTCACTTGTCACTATTCAAAGCCTCACCGAACGTTCCAGTGTCTCATTCATTCTGCTGTACGAGTGTTTCAGAGCAAACTGCTCCACTCCACGTTTGACTGCCACGTTGATCACCCCAGTGAACGTTTCCCTAACGTTTTATTAACACTGCTAACATTTTTGTTGCACAGCGCTCTACCGGCTGAGCTACAGGAACAGATATATTTCTGTTATTTTTATCTGTTATTTAAATTACTTGAGGGTAAAATTAGATCTTTATACACCAATTACATGTAAATCCAGACCCAGTGTTGTTTGCTTATGAGTAACAACACACTCAGCGGAAACTTCATCTTAGCAGACACAGATCCATTAATCCCACAGTTCCAGAGCTATAAACAAACTCACAATTATGAGAAGTGTTAGATTTCATACAAACGGAGCTGATGAGAGTTTAAATCGCTAATGATCTCCCGACGGCTGCTGCTGCACTCATGAATGAACAGTGATTATTCTGTCTGCAAACTCCTCATGATCACGTTTCTGAGACTGATTGCACAAAACATCTGAGTGCTTCAATTTCTCAGCTGTTATGAAGGAACAATGAGGCGTCCCGTTTTAAAATCAACTTTTTCACAACACTATCTGAATATGAAGAACATAAATTGCATTTTCTGAAAAGTATAACACTGATTACTGCCCCCTTTCTTTCTTTAATGGATTATCAAGACTAGATTTTCAAATGATCTTTATTCAGGAGAAATTCACAGTTTCATGTGCTCATCCGCTGTGACAGTAACCGGTTTAACTTTCTCTCCTTGTTGATTTAATTTCTGGGTGATTTGAAAGACTAATTAACTGTATATTTGAGGGAAATATCTTGTACAGACCATGTTAGTATTTTACACTTGTTTTTAGATTAAAGGAT
The DNA here is from genome assembly GCA_036877625.1 of Ambastaia sidthimunki. Lineage (NCBI taxonomy): Eukaryota > Metazoa > Chordata > Actinopteri > Cypriniformes > Botiidae > Ambastaia > Ambastaia sidthimunki. The sequence continues at coordinate 10,653 of JAZGTK010018446.1, read as the reverse complement.
ACTTCATCATTGGTAAACTGGGAGTTTAATAAAACTTAACTGTCTGTGCAGTAGAAAGGCGAAAATATTTTGAAATCGATACAACCTGACTGGAGAAAACATGTTGTTCAAAGCCCTGAATTTGGCGCGTAATGCTAGAATGAATTATTTGGCTTCACAGCTTTTGGTGAAGCGGCCGGATGATGGAATAAAGCTGAATGTACATTCTCAAGATATGACCTGACAGTGGCTGTAATCAGTGAAATGAAACCTCAGGACACTGCAGACGCTTCTGGACAGAGATAAGAGTTCGTCCTGCAGTAAGTGACACTCTAAATGTTGACATTGCAGTCTTAAGTGTTTTTCAGTCTGTGCTAATAGTAAAACACCTGCTTTAGTCAGATATTAAGAGAAGCTGACAGAAATTACCCACAGTGCACTGCAGCTTTGTCCATTTGTAGTTGATGAGAAACAATGATACTTTTATCTTATTTCCTCAGAGTTTTTAATAAGCTTTTCATTATTTTTACAAGAGATGAGAAGGCAAATAATGTTAATCATGACATTGAGCTGAGCACTGAGTTTAAGTAAGAATGAGGAGCAGCAGTATCTGTTGATCCTGACTGATGAATACTGTGGCTATTAATATTTGAATATCTGAATAAACTTCAGCTAACAGGGTCATGTAATAATTATCTCACTCAGTATGATGGACATCATTGAGGTTGTTGATATGTATATTTTGCATACAGCACACAGGCTGTCATCTGAATTGTGTATCAAATGGTGCCGTTTTGTAAAGCACAGCTGAAATTATTTTAACTGGGAAATGACCCAACAAAATGAAAGTGAAATGAAAAAGTCAGCTGCAATGGGCTGATAATATTCTTATAATGGGACGTTTTTGGAGCACAAAAGGGGTTCAGAACTCCATTATAAACCTGGAAATCATTTTACTTTCAGTTTTATAGGTTTAACTATGGAGGGAAGTACCAGAAATATGTTTTTATAGTTAATTTTGTCAGAATTGTTACTGTTCACTGTATATATCTGATCCTGATTCCAGGTGAACTCTCTGGGTCAGAGATATTCAGTTCATGCCACTTTCTCTGGTTATTCATTTAAAACCTTTGGGTTGCTTCACCTAAAAACCTCAGTTTGTTTCAGATGTTCAGATCAAGCTTCAGAAATGCACTGGATGTTTTTTCACCATGTTTTCATTTAATCACAAAACTGCACGTGATTTAACACGTGATGGGGTAGAAAAATACAGATGTCAAGCTTTACATTAATAATGTTCCAAGAAAAACATTCCTGTTGACGCAAAGTTAGACGTCAGCGGACGTCAGTCTTCAACACTGACTGTCTGTATCTGACAAACTTCTTTAAACAATGCTGGCTTTTAACTTGTTTCCTTGGCAACAGGCACCTATGAATGTTTATTTCTATGTTGTGTATCTACAGTGGGGTTGAGCTTGGCCCACAATTGTTGCAATATTATTATTAATGATGAAACACAATGGGCCACAAAGTTGTTCAACTGTAAATTTGCCATCCAGCTTTGTTTTATAGTAGCAAATATCAGTGATTATGTAGCAAATTACAATGAACTGACCAAAGATCCTCATTTTACCACTAAACCGCGATATAAACACATAAATATAAAGACAGTAACGTCACATTAGGTTTGATGTTATCAACAGTTGATCACATGACCCACAAGAACCAATGACACGTGATGTCAGTGATGTCCAAACTGCACTGTTGATTTCCTCCTGTTCTTTAAACAAACTATCATGTTGACTTTAAATTGCTGGACTTCTGGTTCTTTTGTAGCTTTTGTCATTGTATACAAAGATCTGTGTAGAGATTCTTCAGACATTCTGGACGAGTTTTAGGGAATGGAGAACTTATTTTCTTACAGCATGTCTTCAAACATGCACTAGACTGGAAACTCAACTACTAATAAGGAGATGAAGTATTCAGAGAGAAATTGATTGCATTTAATTGTACAGTTTCCTGAATCATGAATGTACAGTGATAAGGGAAGCTTGGTCATTTATCTTGGACAGATATGAGTTACAGGTGAGGTTCACGTTTTGGCTGCACTCGATATTAGACAGAATTATCACAGACAGTCATGCATTAAATGTCTCACTTTCTCTTACTTGATTTATGTGGAATAATTTTGTTCAGAATATTTGATTAATGTTAACAATCACTGAAGATTCAGTTAAGCCTGATTTTAAACAGAAGAACTTTTAGATAAGAAAGAAAGAGTTCTTTTAACAGCTTTTCTATAACTGAGGCCAATTTGGATGAAAATGAGAGACGTTTAATATGGACAAGAAAGATTTGTATAATTATTTATCTAATTGCACATCTGGTAAACACACATTTCTGCAAATTACTGAGAAATAATCAGACAATCTTCCCAAATGAGCCATCAAAACCAACATGTAAAATATCATCCAAATTATGAAAAGATTTGGGGAAATAGCTTTGGACAGGAAACGCTCGTCTCTGCTTTTGTTGTTGGGCATACACGAGAACGATCGTTAAGTTTAAAGTCTCTGTTTTCAGGTCAGTGACTTCTGAGGCAAAGTGTACGTGATGAAGAGCAGGAATGAGGAGATGTTGCTTCTCTGATGGACTGTGTTCTCAGAACGCTGTTTATAGTTCTCTGTAGTGTGATTCGTCCTCAGGGTGTGTAAGTCACTGAGTTCTACGTCTCAACACGTGTACAGCTGAAGAAGGAACCCAGTTCTTATGAAAACAGTGATTATAAATCTAACAGCACTAAGTGATCGTGAGTCTCACTGCTTTGGTGATGTAACGTTTCACACTGGTAAAATCAGAGCTCTTCTGACGAGAGGTTGAGGTGCATTATGGGACAGACTCTAAAATAAGGCAAGTTAACAGTGTAGCAGCTCCTGGCTATCCCAGTTTTTACAGCGTGCTGGATAATAACTTCACTATGATGTAGATGATGGCTTGAGTTTGAGTAATTACACATTATGACTCCAGTCATGCACGTGTGTACATAATATTTTACACTCTCAAATTTTACTGCCACTCAGCTGATTTGTTGAGCTTCATTATTTTATTATAATTGGGAATCTTGATGCACTTACAGTTTAAGGTTTACCCAGCTAACAGGGAATGTTCTCAGAACGTTCTCTAAATATTCTCAGTGAAAGTGTTCTTGCAGTAACTAAATTAGTAGAATTTATTTAATGTTATATATTGTGTCAAAAACGTAATTCCTAAGTAGCTAGTGAAATGTTTTAAAAATGTAACAGAATTTAAAAATGTTTGAACAACCTTCTCATACCCAAATATATAATGTATATTTTATATAAATATATTTAGACCTCTTAACAAAGTGTTTATCATGATGTGAAGAGACTTTTAACCAGCATAACACAAACTTACACACCCTGCCTTTAAAAATAAGTAGTTTACACTGTTGCACACAAGATTTAATTTATGATTTTAGGTAATTTATGATCTTGTTTTCCGCTGCAGTAGAACCTATTGCTTCACCACGATGACGTAACTAAACACAACAGAACTACAAATGCTGTCTTTACTGAGGACAAGAATAGTTTAAATTCAGGAAAAAAGGAATGTAAAGCGTATAGTTTGGGGATTTTGTGCATGTGTATGTACAGAAATAAAGCTGAGGAGATGTGAAGTTCTGCTGTGAGCCGTGGAGAAGCTATAAATAAACACACATCCACAGAACTAGAGCAGAGGATTCACACTCATCACTGCTGAAATGTCTCCCACATGTCTAACCCCCCCACAGTTCTCACTATCTCAGAACCTGCTCAGCATTGCTAGAACTGACAGAGAACCCAGCTAACAATTATAGGTTGTAAGAACATTTCTCTGACATCTGCACTTAGTAACAAAAACATTAAAAATGTTATTTTGTGTGTTGTAGGAATGTTCAAAACGTCCAGTTTTTTAGACATTGTGTTAAGGTTATAGCTTGGTTACTTGGTTCTGTAGTGTAAGATTGATCCGGTTTATATGTGTATATGAGGCCGTTCTGACATTTCAGAAGCGTTTAGGTCAGTTTTTCAACCCTTGAACTTGATAGAAATTGAATGAAGCGTCACCCACATCATCTGTGTAAACATTAGTTTTAGAGATCTGCTGGCTGACAGGCTGCAGATCTTCTCGTTGTGAGTGATACTACAGTCAGCTGTTAGATACCAAACAGAAATGAGTCACACGTCTTGCACCTCTACATTGATGATACGTTAATATTTATCATGCGTGTCTCATAACTTTTAAATTTATCAAGTTTACCAGAGTGATGCTCAAACCTTGAGTGGTGTTGAATTAAACACACAGATGTTGAATTACACAGATGTGTAAATATAATGTAAGTCTAATATCTCACTCCACTTGTGAAACAGCTTTTTTCTGCAGACATCACCAGCACATCTTGTTTTTTGTCTCTTTGCTTCAAGCCTCAAATCTTCTCTGATCGCATCAGCACGTGATGGTTTGTGATCTGTGTTTTTCATGTTGATTTTGGGTGTAAAATTCATTATCCCTCCACATGAAAACACCTGACTTAGTCTTCAGAGGCCACTGAGCAGCTGATGATGATGGATGAGGAAGATCTGACCTCATTAGCAGATTTGATGTGGCTTTACTGCTTGTGCGGGAGAAATGTGTGTTTCTCAATATGTGTGTTTATATTTGTGTAGGTTAAATTATGTATGAGTTCAGAAGTCTTTCTCTTTATTTCCACACACCTCTGCATTTAAATGTTGCCTCCCACACAACTACACGACTGAAATGAAAAGAATCAAGTATCAAAAAACATTCTTCAAAATGTGTCTTTGATACAGTCAAAATGTGTCAAAAATGTTAAAGTTTGAAATGCATTTCTATAGCTAAGCAATAGCATTAATATGATGCCTAACAAACTGGATGTTTTGAACAATTATACAACATTCAAAATAACATTTTTAACTATTTCGTTGATTAATGGAAATGTTTTTACAACCTAAAGTTGGTAGCTGGAATAATGTTTTTTTAATGTTTGGAAACATTCGGCATTCAGTGTGTCTGGTGTTGTTAGCTAACAGTCCTTTCACAGCACACACTGAGACTTCCAGCAGTTTGAAATGTATTTTTGGGGAAATTACAGGTGTACTCCACTGCTGGCCCTGAACCCCAGGCTTCTGTAGAGAAAAGACAGGGACTTTTTCATCCTGGACACAATGACTTTGAGCCAGTGAAAGCAAATGAGCGAGAAAGAACGAGAGAGAGAGAATAGAAAAGGTTGAGGAGGGCTGCCACAGGCATATGACGGCCATTGATCAAATTCAGAGCTCAGAGAGGAAGCGGCTCTTAGGAGACAGAGCTAAAGAAACATTTTCCAGGATGAGACTGGATAAAATCTGCAGTCCCACAGCCGGCGGGTCCTGTGAGAGGCAGCGGGGGGGGATAAAGTTAGTGTGCTGAGAATGAGAGACAGGACAGAGGCCGACAGGTGTCTGAGGTCACACAGAGACAGATGGACTGAGAGTGTTACAGTATCAACATGTTTAAAGTCTTATGCATGTCTTTATACCTGTAGCTCAAATGCTAGAACATTGTGTTAGCAGCGCATACATAATTTTTAATGCTTAAGAGATAAAGTTAGTCTGGCTCTGTACTGAAACATTATTAATGATGATTTTTTTTTTATTTTTCTGTTTGACTGATAGAAAGCACTTAGTGATGTTTCAGGACCTCTGCCGGTGTACATAACTGCCCCTCATTATCAGAGAAAATAATATACAACAGGTAGACTTTCACTAGCCTGCACTTTCACAACATCTAGTGCATTTAAAATGTTACTCAGTGTTTTATGCACTGAAACAGTCACAATTTATTAATAACTAAATTCTGCACATAAACAGGCTAATACGTGCAGAGATGTTAATATGTACAGGAAGTGAGATGGTCATATGTTATTTGAGAACGTTTCTGACGTCCATGTTGTGATGGTTTCTGAATGTTCTGCTGGGTTTGGTAAATACACATGCGCTGGTGAAGGGTTTTATATTATGATTGAGGACTGATGTACTGAATTTGTAAAACTATCTATAAATGGCATAAATGGAGGCGTGTTTGCACTGAAAAATATGACATTGAGTTTAATCTGATAAGCGTGACGCAGCCGTTAAATCTCTCAGTTCACAACTTTCTTTTTTTGACTTGGGTTTTTATTATATTGCTTCAGGAATTTAATTTCTTGCATGTTGTAGCTGAAATGAATATGAGTCCTTATAGACATCAGTAATCTGTTTTTTAATTCATTTGAAACTTTCTAAACCTGATTGGAGTCTGATGACATCATTTAAATTCATAACTCTAATTTCGTGTGAGCTATCGAGGTCTTTCATTAGTCTTTCAGATTTGTAGTGCTTTATAATGGCTGTTCAGTTTAAAATCTTTATGAAATTACTATTTAGAACAGAGATGAAATTATTAGGGGGTTAAATTAAAACTCAATCACTTTGTGCAATTCCCACCCAAAGAGCATGTGAGAGAACATTTGGTCCTAACTGAAAGCTTTGTTCACCATCTGCTCAGTGGAATATTAGGAAAAAGGTTGCCAGATCCTCTATCCTAACTATTTCTTCAAAAATATTAAATCACTACCAATTTATGAATGATACATATTGCAGAGAACAACACAAACCTGTTTTTTTGTGCGAGTGTTCAAGGTGCATGACTAAATGTCAAATAAATACATCAGTTTCACTGTCCTCTTCTGTCTAATAGAAATGTTAGTCTTTCTAGAGAGACAATGAAAGGGTAAAGAGAGAGAGAGAGTGTGTACAGCCATCACGCAACATTAAATGTACCCATGAGGATAAAAATCACTGAATGCTGAAGAAACAGCCTCTACAAAACAGTCTTGGATGTCTGATGCACTTTGATAATTATAATTGTTTAGCCAAGACGAGCACTCAGCCCTGAAACATACTGCAGGTCTTATATTGATTCTCTTCAATATCACACGCTACACAATACAAGCCTAAAGGAAGTTCTCGCAGGTCAATATTTAAGAATGCGTACAGAAAATACATCTGTGTTGAATATCACGTTCAGGCTACATGTGGGACTGAGGCTCTGTGGGGTTTAGCTGCTGAGCAGTAGTGGTCTACTGGTTAGAGAGTCAGCCTTGTAATCCAAGCGTTATGGGTTCAATTCTCAATGCCAGCAGGACCCCAGATCACCAATGGCTCACTACTCACTCAATGTATCATAATATTTACTGTAATTTATAGTAAAGCCTTTAACTGTAACATTTCACAAATTAAATTTGATGTCCATGAAGTTTGTAGTTTGTGAGGTTTAAAAAAATGAAGCTGTTTTATATTACATCTGTTTATATTAAATTACAGGTCTGAGTGGCCTTGTTTAAAGATTTATTAAGATATAAATATAACTTTTATAACTAACTTGCAACAAATTCTCCTGTTATGCTTTTGTCATCCACTGTGAAAGAGTTTATTTGTCAAAAGTTGTGGGGAGCTAATTCTGTTGTGTGATGTACATCTGCTTTTATTTCATGTAAGCTTGGCTCAACTGAAGATCGTAACTGAAGTTTGTTCTGTGAATTGTTCTTGCCCTCTTCATCACTTTCAGATGCTGTGATATTGACCTGAGTCACTCCTTTCATCTCAACAATATCTGCTGTGTGGAATCACTGTTTGATCCGCTCTGATCTCTGCACTCAGTGTTTGACACTTCAGCTGATTATGTTGGCTTGACAAAGTCAACATACTGTTACTGAGCTGACTGGAGCTTTTCTGAATGTGTTTCTCAAATTCCTTCAGACTGTATCTGTAAATCTTTCTAGATTTTAAGCTACATTGGTCAAACTCTTTGATTCAAGTTACTGTAACTTCTAAACTTTTTTAAAGCTAAAAGGTTTTACCACTCTAGCTAACTATATAAAAACTTTCTAGCCATGTCCAACATTGGACAACAGATAATTACATCTAATTATTCCTGACACATTGTTTTACAGTATAATAATAAATTCTAATACAGGACAGTTGACCCGGTTTATATCATTAATTACACGCTGACAGGAAAGGTGTAACTGCAATATATCACAATTAACAAAATTCCTGTTGCTCATGACACAACTATTCATTACTGTGTGTGTGTGTGTGTGTGTGTGTGTGTGCCACAATCAAAATTACATTAAGCCATAACTGCAATCAAACATCTTCAAATAAAATATGTTAGCAATAGAGGTGATTTGCTTTATTTACAGTTGTGTAGCTGCAGGCATGGCGGAGAGCCTATCACATGCCACCTGTTCATCTGCAGGCCACGCCCCCTCATTTAAATAAAGTCTAGGATTTCTTTCAATGAATTCCTACTTGTATAGATTTGAAATAGTTTGTTCAAATGGTCTTTGTGGTCTTAATGAAAATGAATGATGCATCACTAGTGGACACCAGCCAATTGGATCTGTGTGAAGTTGGGGGTCAAGTTTCCATTGGTTAGCAGCCCCACTGGTGGATGCCATAACTGCACCAATTTGCAGACAAAAGCACTTTAGTGTTTTTCTCAAACATCTGCATGGCTGTGTAAATAAACACAGTGTTATACTATTTCTCTTGTTTTGATAGAAAGTGTTTGTTACATTTTGCCGTGGCTCAGTGTCTGTATCATCATGTAAAATATTGTGCTGGTATGATAGTTAAGAGCATGTTTTTCTGTCTTCTTTTGCAAGCAGTGTTGCTGGGATTGACACGCTGCTATTTTCAGTTTTTTCAGCCTTTGACTCTCAGTATGTGGCCGACATGCTTCTTACGGACGAGCTGTTATTTTAAAACACAGTGAGAGAAACGGGAAAGAGAAAATTCAGCCGCTTGCTTTGATGAAATCGACATGATTTGTAAAGCTGTGTGTTGATTTCAGACACAGAGTTTCAGACACGAGCCTTTAGATTCAAATCAATAAAACACTGCAGCCTTAAATTGATCAGATTGTTAGAAGATCGAAAGAAGTCTCGCTATGTTTGTCAATTTACAATCAATCATTCAAGTTGCTTTCATGTTGATATTCAGTTGTGTGTGTGAGTTGGTCGAATCACAGGTAGAGATTTGTGAATTTCCAGGTAAACCTGTTATATATAAAATACAGGAAGAGTTTGTGACATAAAAATGTAAACACCTAGTTGATTTTCATAATTGTATGGTTAGTAGCGTGAGTTCTCGACTGACAGTGTCCTGTAACCCATATTTAATCCTTCGGGAAGGGGCTCATTCAGACACCCCGGGGGTCAGTGTTTACTCCAGTCCTGAAACGTTTCTGTGACGTTTCTGTCTCAGCAGGGATGTGGCACAATTCACGCCTCAGAAGTTGACAGACTGTCATTCTGCTGGTGTTGATGAATGCAGTGTTTTACATCAGACTCTTGTTTCAGCTCTGGTGTGTGTTCCTGTAGCTGCTGTAATAAGGGAAAACACATGAGACAGCTGAAGTGATTCTCCTGAGAAAGAGTTTTTTTTCCTCTCAACATTTCTCTTTTATTTCAGTGAATGTTGATGCTAAAGGAAATATATATATATATTATATATATACAGACATGCTGGAGTGTGACTGTGACAAACAGATGAATGAGTGTTTTGTCACTTAATTTGGTTGTAGTAAATGTAAAACATTTGGGGGGTATTAACGGATCTGTCACCTTTCAAATTGTTTCTGAAGTCATTTTGCAAATTTCCTATTTCTTAAATGTCAAATATGCAAATATGTATAAAAAATAACAAATATGAAAGAACACATTTCTAAATAACAAATATGCATTTGGAATAATGAGATTTGAATTGGAATAAAAACGTGATTCATTTTTAATTCAGCCGCTGTGTTTTATCCGCAGCCCGTCTGTGCAGTAAATGAGTTTCTCACAGAACCAGTGTGTGTGGAGACACAATCTGTGTCACGCTGTGTGTGTTCAGCTTCATTCTCACCTGACACACACACACACACACACACAGGGCTTGTTAAATGCTTGTGCTGTTAACCAGTACAGACTTCTCTCCTGCTGTACTACACACAACAGAAAACAGCTGATTGAGACTCCAGTCAGTTTACAGCTGATCTCAGTTCAGATGAGACAGCATGAGTCTTCAGAATGAGACAGGGATGCTAAAGGAAGTGAGATCGCTGAATGCACGGACCTGACATCAGGAAACTGAATCTGAACTGATGTAATGAGTCAGACAGATTCAGCAGTATGAAGAGGAAATCTGAGGAAGATTAATAATGTATGATTTACACTGGGAATATGTTAAAATGTTTAACTTGCACAAAATACTTCTAAGGTGATAATAGGATAAAATATTTCTAACAAATAATGTGAACTTGCATCATGTGTGATACATTTTTCAAATGACTTCTGAAACATTTCTTGATTAATGGATATAACAGAATAGTGAGTGAGTGTGTGTGAGTGTGTGTGAGTGTGAGTGAGTGTGAGTGAGTGAGTGAGTGAGTGAGTGAGTGAGTGAGTGAGTGAGTGAGTGTGAGTGAGTGTGTGTGAGTGTGAGTGAGTGAGTGAGTGTGAGTGAGTGTGTGTGAGTGAGTGAGTGAGTGAGTGAGTGAGTGAGTGAGTGTGAGTGAGTGTGAGTG
>JAZGTK010018445.1:0-11842 GCA_036877625.1 Ambastaia sidthimunki | reverse complement strand
TTTTGACTTAAGCTAGTGCACAACCGCCCAGAACACCCTGGCAACCAGTGACAACACCCTGTTATTGTGGCATCAAGATTGTCCAGACACGCACCAATCGCATTTCTTTATGTCATTGTTTTGTCAATGTTTCTCAGTGGACAGTTTGCCATTGTGCGTAAGTGTAAAGAAAAGAGCACCGGAACAGAATATGCCGCCAAGTTCATCAAGAAGAGACGGCTGTCCTCCAGCCGCCGGGGCGTGAGCAGAGAAGAGATCGAGAGGGAGGTGAACATCCTGCGCGAGATCCAACACAGCAACATCATCACCCTCCACGACATCTTCGAGAACAAGACCGACGTGATCCTGATCCTGGAGCTGGTGTCTGGTGGAGAGCTCTTTGACTTCCTGGCTGAGAAGGAGTCATTGACGGAGGAAGAGGCAACACAGTTCCTCAAGCAGATCCTGGATGGTGTTCAGTACCTCCACTCCAAACGCATCGCACACTTTGACTTGAAGGTGAGCCTCAGTATGATTTGCCGAATGGTTTTTAGAGTTGTTGTTGGTTTTTTATGTGTTTTATTAGCTTAGATTAATGATCACTGAAATATTTTAGGTAATGGTGACATTAGCTTCTTTAAAGATGGAAACATGTTCTACATAAGTCTTGAATCGCTGACTTTTTCCACAGCCTGAGAACATAATGCTGCTGGACAAGAACGTTCCGAATCCTAGAATCAAGTTGATCGATTTTGGAATTGCACATCAGATTAAAGATGGGAATGAATTTAAAAACATTTTCGGAACTCCTGAGTTTGTTGGTAGGTTCTTCTACTATTAAAATATCTGTTTTTATGTGATTTTATTTGTCTTCGTTTACAGTTAATAAAGTCTTGTAAAGATAAATCTTTTTATATCTTTTGTAGCCCCGGAAATTGTGAATTATGAGCCGCTTGGTCTGGAAGCAGACATGTGGTGAGTCAATCATTAAAAAGGATTTGAAGATGTTGTTTAGGTTTTAAATCCAAAACATTCATCAGCTGTTACCTGTGTTTTTTTACCAATGTTGTTTTCTTGTCTACAGGAGCATTGGTGTTATCACATACATACTGTAAGTTTCACAAATGTTTTATAAACATCTTGTATAACTGCATTTATTGCATGTTTGTAACACGTCCAGATGATACCATTGTACTTTGCTCAATGAACATCAATGCTTTATTAATGTTCTTCATCAATGCTTTATTAATGTTCTTCATCAATGCTTTATTAATGTTCTTCATCAATGCTTTATTAATGTTCTTCATCAATGCTTTATTAATGTTCTTCAGTCTGAGTGGTGCTTCTCCATTTCTTGGTGAGACCAAGCAAGAAACGCTCACCAACATCTCAGCTGTCAACTATGACTTTGATGAGGAGTACTTCAGCAACACAAGTGAGCTTGCCAAGGACTTTATTCGCCGACTGCTGGTCAAGGATCCAAAGTTAGTACAAGTTTATATTATAAACCTTTACTAGCCAAGCGCATAATCCATAAATGAGTTAAGGCTGATTACGTATTTGTAACGTATCTGATTATGTATTATGGTATTTTGGAAATATTCCAAATTTCCTTTTATTTTCTTTAACTTTCAGGAAAAGAATGACAATTGACGATAGTCTCCAGCATCCCTGGATCAAGGTTCGAACGTTTAATTTTCCTTCAGAGGTTTTTATGTCACCATTTTTGCTTCTCTTGACTAATTCTCTTCGCATCGCCCCCTACAGGTGATTAAGAGACGTAACGTGAGGCAGGAGGAAAGCGAGCGCAAGCCGGACCGCAGACGTCTGAAGACCACCCGTCTGAAAGAGTACACCATCAAATCCCACTCCAGCATGCCTCCCAACAACACCTACATCAACTTCGAGCGCTTCTCCAAGGTGATGGAGGAGATAGCCACGGCCGAAGACGGTCTGCGAGAGCTGGAGAAGAACCAGCGCTCCTGCAGGGAAGACGTGGCTGCTCTTCTGTCCATCTATGAGGAGAAGGAGGGCTGGTACAAAGAGGAGAACGAGAGCATCGCCTCCAATCTGAATCAGATCAAACAGGAGCTGCAGAAAGCGCAATCCCTCCGCAGACAGAGCCAGGAAGAGGCCCGGGCGGCCATGCTGTCGGCCAACGCCCTCAAACGCAAGTTTTCCCGTCTGGAGAACCGCTACGAAGTCCTGGCCGAGCAGATGGTCTCCGAGGTGCGCTGGGTGGAAGAGCTGGTGCGCTCCATTTCGGCTGAAAATGAGGCTCTCAGCACCAGCATGGCATGAGCCTCTGTTTGCTTTCTCTCTGCAATGACTTGCCAATCTTTGCTTTGTATGTGCAGGGCAGGTATAGAGTATTGCAATAAGCTTAATGCCTTTAGGTTTCAGATGTTAACTCCTATACTCTCCCAAAACAAAAGCAAACAATGCAAATGTTGTTTTACAGGCTGAATGAGGGTGTGTTTGCGTTAAGAATAATCAGTTTGCAGTGTGTTACTGTATTCGCATGCGATGCCAGGCTGTTGCAGCTAGAGTCAACGTATTGCATTTTTACCACCTCAAAAGTATCTGTATGCTGGATTAGTCTCTAAAATATTTAAAATTAAAATGTGCCCATAAGCATTAAGACACTCAGTTGTACTATTGAGTATTGATTACAAATAGCACTCAAAGCATATTAAATGTACATTGTGAATAATGCACTACACGTTCCTCTATGAGGAATCAAAGAACCTCAAAATTCATTTGCTTTCGTTGTGCTCCAGTCGCTTTTATCGTCCCATGTGAAGCACTGCTTTGCCTATGCAAATCAAGTAGTAATTTTATATAACAAAGTGCTAAGAAATGACGTGTAACTGCTTTATTGAATGATCTAGACGTATATCTAATAATCTGCTTGATTTAAATTCAGTTCACTGCTTCTGTAACTACTAAATACTCTTAAAACACACTTTAAACATTCCATTGTCCTTGCATGACATTCCATATGCCGAAGAGTGTCGGTAACTCTGAACAGGAAGTTGTGCTCATTTGTAAAGTCTTCATTGTTTGTATCGGTTTGCTTTGTACTGTACTCTCTCATTATGTGTTTTATTTACTGTGTCTTTACATCAAAACGTTCATTCAAATTAAAGAATTAAAGAATACGATTTTAGTGTCTTTATTTGGTGGGTAAGGAGCACCCGGGAGGTGAAGTTTATCATAAACATTTATCATAAACTCTTTATCTTCATTTCAACATGTCTGGAGATGTTAAATGTTCCAGGCTTTTAATTAAACAAAGGATTTTTCCAGCTCCATTATGACATAGTAGTGTTTTATTACTTAGATAAACATTTGGATTTCTGTTGATACTTCTGTTTACTTTAATATTTCAAGCTAAAGTGCATCTATTATTATTCTGAGAGCAGTGATGTGTACTAGCCTCTTGGAGATGAACCGTGGCTTCAGGTTTTCAATGGTTTGTAAAGTGTGAGATCCAGTGCGGCATTCGCTTATGTTCCCACCAGATTTTTCCCAGTGTTCCGCAAATGTCCCTTACAAAGATTTCTGAGAAGCACTATGCCATGAGCACAAAAAGAAATGTTTCCGTGGAAACGCTAGATGTTATCTAAAGTAGTAATGTCTAATTATTCCTTAGTTTTCCATTTGGAGCATGGAAAAAATAGCATTGTAGATATGCTGATGTAGTTGTCACTCACATTCAGAGCTCTGGAGATGCAGTCCAGCCTCAGGAAGGAAAACACAGCTGGTCCAACCCTATCGGTATATAAACGTCCCTGTCAGTCCAGACAGCAGAACGTTTAGTCTGGATCCTACAGTGACTCCATCTCGTTCAGGATGGCCAGGTCCAGCTCAGCCCAAAACACCTGCAAATGGTTTATGGCTCTCCTCACGCTTTGGTCCATGGTGTCTTTGGTTGTCATTGTGGTGTGGGCTACCTGGCCCCCCAAGGCTGGCATTGCACAATGCACAGTGGAGCAACAGGCCTTAATTGAAAAGATGGAAGGAGCCAAAGTGGTGAAAGAAAAAGAGCAGAAAGTCTTGAACTCTGTGTTAAAGCTGAGCTCTGAGAACCAGACTGAACTTCAGGAGGAGCTGGAGAGAATTCTGGAAAGCCAGAGGAAAGCAAACGCATCTCTCACTGACAGCTTGCAGCTACAAGTGAGTCTCATCAAATATTTACTGATGTGAACATGTTTTGAACGTTTTGTAAACTTTTGAAAATGTGTGTTATTTTACCCATTCTATGGCAATACTGTTGTTGGTTTAAAATGTAACATTTGGGTATTATACTGTTTGAATTACATCATATACAAACACCATGTTATTTCATAAACTGTGGAAGTGCTGACTGTTTTGTTTGTTTGTTTTTTAGATGATCTTAAAAGAAAATGTAACAATTTTGGAAAATAGAAACATTTTGTACCAGAACGAACATGCAAGACTTTCTTCTGTGGTGGCTGAACAACAAGGTAGGATCTGATAATATGGAAATTTCGTTTAAAAACCAAGGATAACAAAAACGTCATCTGCATATTGCCTAAAAAAACATTATTATCTGATCAGATTAAAAAAACACAACTTCTCTATGAAATGGGTTAATCTAAGCATGCATTCTGATAATAAAAACACACTGATGTCTAAATGAACGATATTCGCTTTTTATAACTTCATGGGCATCATGCAGTATTTAACGTAAGAATTAAACAAGCAATTAATGTTTATTATTATTATTACGTGTTTATTGGTTTTCTTTGCACAGCTCTTATTGAGACACTGTGGGTCAATCTGACCACTGAAGCGCATCACTTGGACTCATGTTCAGCTCTCTGTGATGCGGCGAACAGCCAGCAGCTGGCAGCAGAGAGTCAGAGGAAAGCCTGCGAATCCAATACAGCTTATCTAACCAGGCAACTGTGAGCGATTAAAACACGACCAGCCGTCATATATGATCTTTATTTTGCACTGCGCTGTTTAATTTGTCTCTTGATCCATTTTGCAGAGACAGCTGCAGGATGGAAGGATGAGGGACCAAGTACTCAAAAACCCTCAATGGGACAAAATACAGCCCAATGTTTTTTCATCTAGAAACCATTCTTTATTGTTATAAAACCATGGTTTATTGTTATTGCCTTGAATAGATATTACCCGAAATTAAAGCTAATATGTAAAAACCATTAACAATTATGGACTAGATTAATTGTTAAATAAAGTGTTATATATATATAAAATGAAGCCTTATAAATCTAATGCACAATGGTCTTTGCAAATGTACCGAAATTGTTATTTACATTGTTAAGTAAAATAAAGTTTTACAGGTGATAAATTAATCTGTGTGAACAAATTATTCACAAATTTTGAACGTTTACTCAAAATCAGCTTAATTTACACAACCACATCTGTTCATTTCTCCAAAGCTATGTACATGAAAAGACATTTACAAAATAACACCTATAGAAAATACAGACACAGTATTTCATATGTACAAATGTTTGCAGGTATGTGCAGGTGCAGAAATGAATGCATGTATAAATACATATACATTTACATCGTTTGTATACGCTTTATATTGCACAATATATATTGTGTACAATAAATAAACAATGAAAGGTTACTAAATAATAGAATTTAAATATATATTAATATATGTTCACCTTAAAGCTAATTTAAACAAAAACAACTACCAGAATTAAACAAACGTACTTATATGTGGTATTATGGTTATTATGCAATATTAGTAAAATCAAAAGCCATCAGATGAAAGTTGTAGTTCAGTGTTTGAGTGGGAATCAGTTGCGTGGGAAGAAATGAACTTCCGGATTCAAACACGTCTCGAGCTTCGTAAACAAGTCAAATGAGCAGGTGATTTTAAACACTTATATGAAACACCTTATTCATTTTATACATTTTAAACAGTGGCGAGTAAATCCGCTTTGAAGAGTTTGGGGTTACTGTGACACTTGCTGGCTGTCTGGTTGTCGTTTTCATTGCTTTTATATGGAGCTGCTAATGCTAACACGGCGATCTCAGTAAACACGTCTTCAGTTAAAGAGCTTGTCTGCTACAGACACATAATTTATGTTGCTGTAATGCTTTTGTAAAGTATATATAATCGTATCGATTTCTTTTCGACTTGTATACGTTTTATTTTACAATTTGGTCTGGCTATAGTTCCAGTTTGTGTATGCAAAGCCAAATGTTTTTGTGAGTGTTTACATGAGCTAGTATTTCAAGTTAGTTACATGAACTAACCAAGACTAGATTTCAGGGCTGAACTTATTAATGTGGTCAGTGTGCTCAAGCGAGTGTTTAATGTTATTTTCTGGTCGTGTATGGGTTAGTTTGTTCTCTTGAGTCATGCTGTCAGTTTCAAACGCATTCGTTCGTGCCTGATATATAATATTATGATTCGTATACTTTTATGTAGTGACAGTTTTGCGTGCATCACGTTTATTGTGAAGCTGTTTGTTGCATTGCATGCGTTTCTGTCAGATGGGTGACGGGTGGCTTTCATGATCTAGTTACTGATATGACAGCTGACAAGAGTAACGCGTGACTACATCTTATTGTGGATTTCTCTGCAGTTCCAGTGCCAAAGTGCTGAGACATCAAAGGCTGCAGGAATGAATTTATCAGATGATAACTTTGCTTCACACCACAGAAGGAATCCTAAGAGATCCTGTCGACCCAGTGATGGAGTGCAGCCAAAATCCCACAAATCCAGACCGGGCGACAAAGTTTCCATTTTGCATAGTGCTGGAAACGGCGAGATTCAAGATTTGCATCCTGTCAAATCACGTGGAGTAAATAAAACGAGGAACAAAAAGCTGAAATCTGACGCAGTCGACCAAAGTGCCTCTCCTGACTTGAGTTGTTTACAAAAATCTACACGTCAAGTAAGAAAGAATGGACACGTGTTTTCAGATTTGTGCAAACCTGAGCTGGAAAAATGTTCTGTGCCCAAAAGCTCCACAAAGACTTTGAAGCGATCTCGCAAGGAAAGGACAGGGGCAGATGTTCAGACCTGTGAGAGAGGTGATGTGGTCACCTCAAATGATGTAGCTGGCAACAAAGCTTGTTCTGAAAGACTGGATAATTCAAAAGACAACACAGACCCAGAATCACACAAAAGTTCTCAAACCAAACAAAAACGCCTTCGGAGCTCTAAAACAAATCACACCCATCGAACAGCCTCAGATGTTTCTACAGGGCTTCCCTCCTGTACAACATTATCTCTTCGTTCTCGCAAGGTGAAGTCGTCCAGCCACAGTAACAGTGATTTTACTGCTGGACCTCAAACTCCAAAACGGGGGAAGCTCCAGCCACGGCCTCTGCTCAGCTCCACACCGAACTCATGCCTTAACGCTCAGTCTTCAGATAAGGCTGAGAACAGTTGCTCACCATCCACACCAGATCAGAATGGAGCACAATCCAGTCCAGTAAAGGTGTGTGTGTAACAGCCATTATAACGCTTTTGTTTGTTGACTGCTATCGAAATTCTTGGCACAATTCCTTGTTTGATGTATGTTTTCATTTGGTTTTCATGTCAGACACTTTCTCCAGACATGACACCATCAAGAAGGGCGGCAGGGAGGCCTGGAGGTCGCAAGAAACGGATTGTGCGAGAGGAGAAAAGTTCTTCTCGTCCCTTGAAACGCCGCAGGAAGAGTGACACAATCATGATGGAACCTTCTCAGGAGACCTCAGTTGAGATGTCTTCTTCCAATAGACTTTGCCTGGAATCTCAGGATCCAAAGCCACAGGACTTGGGTATAAAAACTTTTTGGTATCTTGTTAAATACTTAGATTGATAGTTCACCCAAAAATGAAACATTTGCCATCATTTCTTCAACCTCGTGTCTTTTTCGTGGAATACAAAAAAAGAAATTTTGAGAAATGTTAAAAAGAGTTTCTTGTCCACACAATTGAAGTCAGTGGGTGCTTTTCCAGCAAACTTCAAAATATCTTCTTTTGTGTTCCTTAGAAGCAAAAAAGTCACACACGTTTGGAATGACATAAGGATGAGTAAATGATGGAAGAATTGTCATTTTTGAGTGAACTATCACTTTGATATGACCATTAGTTTGTTTTCTTCTGTAGTCGTACAGTCATATTGTACCTAACTAAATATAAAAACCTGCAGTAATTACATTTTACTTGGGAAGGAAGTTCTTTGAATTTTTCCATGACATGTCTGTTCATCCACACCCAGTTATTAATACCCGTTATAAACAAAGTCTCAGATTAGATTCTGGCTGTGATATATTGTCATGTCTTTAGATCAGAACATGTCCTCTGACCTCTCCATCGAGCTGAGCCTGCAGGAGGAGGTTCAACCTTTCTACAGCTCTCCTCAGGAGGATGAGGAGGACCAGAACGAGGAGGAGGAAGAGGAGCTTCCCAGTTTCTTGCAGCAGGACAATAAAAGTGAGCAAACGATAAGGTCAATTCTATTAGGGAAATCGGTTACTGCGGTTCATAATATAATAATGTGAACTAACGTGAACTGAATTCCAGAGCCTATGTCAATCTCAGAAGGACTTTGTGTGTGGTGCAAACTGAGGAAATATCCCTACTGGCCAGCAGTGGTAGGTGCAGAATTCAGTTCAGAATTGCATTGAGAATGCTCTTTGAATTCTTATTAAATTCTTGAATTTGTATTGAATTTGAATCGACTTAGCAAACTGGATGTAAAATAGAAGTTTAAAGAACACATATAACTGCAGTAATATATGAATTAGAAATAATTAACACACTCGGGAGGAATCTGATGTGATGTACAGTATGTATGACTGTTTATCTTGTATGTAATGAACTCATCTGTGCTATAGGTTAAAAGTGTGAATCACAAGAGCAAAAAAGCCAGCATTGTGTTTATTGATAGTTACCTAACCGATCAAAAGAGATCCAGAAAAGGGTAAGAATTCATCTGTTTCATAATATCAGACTTCTGAAACATTTTGTTCTTGAATAGCTATTTATAGAATTATAGGCAATTCAGTTGGAAAAATTTGATTGGTCATAATTCACATTCCCTTTTTTTAAAGATTTTGTGTGTCCCTGCGAACCCTGAAGCCTTTTGACTGTGAGGAATCGGGAAAACTGGTGGTAAAGTTAAACATCATAATATATAGTTTTGCAAACTAATATAAATGCTCCTTTAGAACACATGTATTTCTGCTTAGCATTCATTGCAGCGTTTAAAGTTGTCATACGTTTAACAGTAGCTTGTCTATGTGTTTGTTTACTTCTGGCAGGACATAGCAAGAGAGAAGTATGGCAGTGCTATAACCTGGTCTCTGGATCTGATATCAGACTATAGAATTCGCATTGGTATTTATCTCGTTTGTTTTCTTCTCAGAAGCGTTTGTAAAAATAAATGATTTCCCCAAACAAACTGCAATTTATTGACAAGTGAGATTTCATGTGAAAAGTTCAGTTATGAAGGAAGGGTTTGATTGAAATCAGATGGATGTATATCAGATATAACAGTAAATTTGTTTTGTTTTCTGGCAGGATGTCGTTCTTTCTCTGGTTCTTTCATTGAATATTGCACTGCTGACATCAGTAAGTCTCATTCGTGCCAGATAATCATATTTACATGTGAGTCTGTGCTGGTAGAAGTGACAGTTTGTGACTGTGCTCTCAGGTTGTCCAGTGAGGAGAAGGTTTTCTGAAGGAACGTCAGTGCTGACCTTCCCCAGTCAGGAGATTCTGAGCGAGCAGTGCCACATTTTGGATCAGAACACAGACGACATTATTATGGAGGAGCAAGACGAGCTGCTCTCCAAGAAAGTGTTGCCGGACCGAGCCAAGGCTGCACGTAATCGAGCCAATGAGAAGTTGGTCGACTTTATTGTCAAAAGACGAAGAGTGGACAACCGCTTACTGGTATGATAGGCAGCACCGCGGTGTGCTAACAATGACACGCACCCAAATTATGGGCGGTTTTGAGATGCAACTCAGTATCGCATGTCTTGACTCGTTTGGCTGGTGCTTGCAGGCAGTCATCAGTGGTCGGGAGTCATCTCGGTGGATGCAAGCCCTCCGGAAGTCCACTCGCCGAGTGGTTGACGTGTACCTGGAAGATGAGGAGCAGGTTGATCAAGTGTACCACTACCTGGAAGAGGTCTGCGACAGATGTCCCCAAATAAACACCTGCCTGGAGAAGATCCAGACAGACCGGATCAGCCTCATTCTTGACGTGCTCCTGCCGGAGGTAATCGCTTTCAGTTACATGTAAAACACTGTCAACCAGCCAAAGTCTTACTGTAATGCTTCTTTGTGCATTTACCATTTGGAATAATTCAGATGAGAATGTCTTTTAGGCAATTATTCATGCCATTGCTGGAGTCCACAAGCTTTCCTTGGAGAAGGCAGAGGAGAAGTATCGTAGCGGGCCGTGCTTCAGTAAAAGGTACATGAGTGTTTGTTAAGCAGTTTGCCTTAAATTAAATAAAATAAACGATCTAATAAATGACCCGTAAGCCATTATAGGTGTATATGACTTTCAGCCAAACACAACTGGAGTTGTATTAAAGAATGATTTATTTAAAAAGATCAGATTTATAATGGCATTGAATGGTGCCCGAGATTTTGAAGCTTCAAAAAGCACATCCGTTCATCAATAAATTAATCTATAAGACTGCAGTGGGTTAATGAACGTGAAACAATATGCTTGGAAAAGAAAACAATGAATTACTTTTAAAAGACAAGTCAGATTGTGTTTGGCTGAAAGAAGAAAGTCATATACACTTGATGGCTTGAGGGTGAGTAATTTATGGGTTAGTTTCATTTTTGGACAACTTCTCCTTTAACTGAGATCCAGTCTTGTTTTTCGTTTTTCTGTTGGTTTTATTTTAGAGAAAGGCAGGAGTTTGACATGATGATTGAACAACAGATGAAGCTCAAAGAAATCACACTGCATCGCAAACAGAGAGAGTCTACATAAAAAAACTGCTATTTTAAAGAAACACAGACCTGTTAGCCATTTATTAAAACAAATATTCTTTGTTTTTTTTTTTTGACAGCACTTAATCATTGTATAAAAAAAATGCTTTCTTACAGCCAATAATTACGTTTTACACACAAACCTAATTATGTCTATTATAATGTTGTTTTTGCTGCCGTTTCTGTGAGGAAAACAATCAGACTTTATACTCTAAACGAACACAATGAGATGTGGGTGCTGCAGTCATCAAAATGTGATGCTGTGAATGTGCATTGTGTGTGTAATACATAACATACATCGTGCTAATATAGTAGTACAATGTTTTATTAGTCTGTGAGACTGTTGTATTCATACATCACTTAAATCAGACGTTTAGTGGATTGAATTAAGCAAGCGTGTAAATTGCTGAAGTGAAGTGTGGAAGATTTTGAAGGTTGCTGACAGCTGTTTGTGTTGCATGTGCATTTTAAATCTGTATTTTTTCTTATTATTATGGGAATGTTAATTAATGTGGGAGCATTAATTATTGATAAATAAGGGGATGAAATACAATTGCCTTATTAGCTACTTAATAGTTCAGACTTTAAACCGGTTCTGGCTTCATGCACATATTTTATACAAGACTCTAATCACTGTTGTTGTTTATGAATAAATCTTTATTTTTCAACACCATGTATATACTCAATATTATTGTAAACATATACGTTGTTTTGAGCAGGTTTTTTAATATTTAAAGTCTCGTGTCAACTTTTTGCTTTAAATACTTTGTACATTATGTGCCAGTTTCCACAAATTGTGGCTACACAACTACGATTTACTAAAAACGCAATGTACAAGATCACAATATAGCTTTGATGGTATATACAAAATTCAGGCCTTGCTCATGCAAGTCGG
>JAZGTK010018444.1:0-11842 GCA_036877625.1 Ambastaia sidthimunki | reverse complement strand
GATCATTAGGGTTGGGTGATGGGGTATCTTTTTGTATATTTTGTTATAATGTAACAATGCAAAAAGTCCTAATGGTCTTTAACAGAGACTTCATGTTGTTTTTGCAAAATATATTTTGTTCTTTCTGTTGATTTTGGGGTGAAACAGGTTCTTGACAGGTTTTGTGATACACCCACATAATCCAGCCCATCTAACAGGCTCAGATTGAAAGACTGGATTATTAAAGCAATACTGTGGGTTCATAATTCTGAGGAGCTCTGGACAAATAATCCATCTGTCTGTGGACCTTTAATCATCTACATGAACAGCTTTCATATTTAACATTGACCTCTGCTGAAGTTGATGCCCTTTGACCTTTATTGAGTGGTGCTGTTTTGTGCAGGTGTTGGTTTGGTGTCACCTTAATGTAACGTCCACCTTTTTCTTTTTTCCTGGTTATTTCCTCTGATGGACATTTTTACTCTATCATTAAAATCTTTGTTTCAGCGCAGGATCAGTATGAGGTGAGAGCTTGTGAATCAAAGCTTTTTGTTTTTATTTTAAAAGAAAAGGAGACATTGAAGCACTTTTGTGTAGTCACATGTGTGTTGTGTGACCTGTGATAGTCTCTTCTCTTTGAAGCCATGCAGGGATTCTGGATTTGTAAGTATTAAATGGCTTCCATCTAGAGATGTCTGCAAAAAAACTGAAGCAATATTACAGTCTCTGATTTAAGTACAGGACAGAGCCAATAATGTGCAGAATAAGTCTGAATAAAACAGAAATAAATAAGGCGAAGCTGATTTTCCCTTTAATTTTATTTTCCTTAATAGATTATGTAGTTAGTAATTATCAAATGAGAAGAAATGATTTTAATTCTTCCCTCCTCTACCTTAATTGTCTCCACAGTGGATTGCACTAGAAGTGATGTAATTACCAAATGTAATGTTTTAATGTAATTACTCTGCTGTAATTTCTAGTCCTTGCTGATTTTTGATTGATTGTTGAAGCTGTAATAAATATATTTGTACTGAAATGCTGATGGATGTGACGTAATTTGTCATCACAGCTCAGTGACGTGTTGTACTGTGTCTAAACAGCAGGTGGAGACATTATCAACAGAGATACAGACATCCTGCTGCTCGGTCGGTCAGTGACTTAACAGACAGTGTTTTGTATGAAGTTTCTCCTAAAGATGTTTTCATACCGGCTTCCAAAGGCCACGTAACATCTCATCTAATGATCTAGAGCAAATTCAAGCTTTAAACCTTATCAAACAAATGTGTAATAAGTACAATGCTTATTTCTAGGTAGAAATGGACTTACCGGTGAAAAAATGATGCCATGCACAGGATTGTGGGATATCACAGGCAGCGTAGGACCAGCGTGTTTTGCATTGATTGGATCTGGACGTGTCTCAGTACACTGCCTGAGAAGTCAGCATTTGTCAGGTTTTAAACACAGCCATCAGCACTTGTAATCACCCTAGCAGACCTGAACTATATTATATTATTTTACATTATATTATACAGATCCAGGGATCATCAGACACTTTTTTGTGTGCCAGCTTTGTTCTGTAACAGACTCCAGGGGCTGTTGTGGTTTTTACATAGTTTTTCTACTAAAATCGGAGTGGTTTACATTTGAATAGCAGAGAATCACTGATCTCAAGTGTCTTATAAAGGACAGAGCAGTAAAATATATTGTTGTGGAAAGTCTGTCTATTGACGGGCCACTGGGCTACTGCATGGCTAGTCGGACACAAAGAGGGTGAAACGGTCCAGAAAACACTTTTGTGGCCCCTTTCTTCTCCATTAGGGTGATTAGAACACCCCCAAAAGGAGCCTGAGAGGGTTGGGGGTTGAAACCTGCCGGGTTTGCGTCCGTTTATACAGGGGCTTGTTCTTGGGTTTGTGCTAAAGAGAAACAGATTTGTTTTTCTGAGCTTAAATTGAAGAAGTGGTTTGCAGATGTTGAGCTTCCAACAGAGGAATGTGTTCCTCTCTCTCTCTCTCTCTCTCTCTCTTTCCCCTGTTGGGGTTTTGTGTTCTTAATACAGTGAAAGAGAAAGAGAGACAGGCAGACCACACAGCTCGCCGGTTTCATGAAATTTATAAACATTTTATTTATCCTGTACAGGAGGTGAGGTTTGCCAAAAACTGCGTTACTAGGAAAGGAATCCCATGTCGGTTAAGTCTCCGTTTACAGCCAATAGAACAACAGAATCCATAATGAAGAGAGCTGAAGGTTCGAGGAGCAGTGGGGAGGTGAGGGAGTTTTGAGAAGAGTTTTGGAGGAGGGGACTCTGTGCGTAAATGCCAAGCAGAGCATGAAACTCCAGAGAGACAAAGACAAGCAGGAGAACCACGATTGAGAAACAGAACTTGAAGAATTCAAACCAAAGGTTATTTTTTTGCTCGCAGGAGAAGAAAACAGCGAGTGAATGAAAAAATGCACTCACAGGGGAATCAGATGGCTTGGGATGTGTCCAGACCGCATGGATAACTGTTGTTTCTGGGTAAAAAAGGTACTTTTAGATGCACTTCTGATACATCTCTTCTGATACTTCTTCTGATACTTCTGAGTCTCACGAGACTTATCTCTGAACTTTTACACAACAATGTTTTATGTTTCCATCCCACTTAGCTTGTTGAATGCATCAGTTTAGTCCCAGCATTAGGACTGGATTAATGAGGATCTATGTGGACTAGCAACATGCATTTAATCTGAGTTTATAAAGTTGAAGCCCAGAGATGGAGAGCTGCTTCGTTCCTGTTGTGTTTCTCCTCTCGTTCCTCATGACACTTGATGCGCAGATGGTTTGTTGGCAGGCGCTGATCAGGTGCCATAAAGAGCGTGACTGTGAGCTCGCCTATGATCAGTACCTCATCGCCTGCGATGGGAATATTCGTGGAAGCAGACGTCAGTGTCCGAGCCACTGCATCAGTGCACTCATCCGCCTCAACCAGACTGCCGGCGGACCGGACCTGGAAAACTGTGACTGCGGTACGGATGCGGAGTGCCTGAGGGCCAAACGTGCCATTGAACCGTGTCTGCCGCGGACGCATCCTGGTGGAGCAGACGGGATTGGCTGCACCGAAGCCCGGCAGCGTTGTGAGGACGATTCCAGCTGTCAGTCGTCCCTGACGGCCTACCTGTCTCGCTGCGGACAGCTGTTCAACGGGAGAAAGTGTTCGTCTCGATGCAAGTCAACCATAGAGGAGCTGCTCTTCATGCCAAACGGAATGATGCTGAATCAGTGTGTGTGTGATGGCTTGGAAAGGCCATTTTGTGAGGTGGTCAAACAGAACATGGCCAAACTGTGTTCTATAGGAGATCACAGCATCTCTGTTGACCACGATGGCATGGATGATGTATACGAGGACGAGGATTATGAGGTAAAACCAGAGAGAGAGGTCACAGACACAAATGTTGTGATGTCCTTTTCAAGTGCCATCGCTGTTTCTCAACAAACAGTTTTACTTTGCAGTTTGTTTGTTCTGGCTTTAAGCTGTGTTTAAATCACTCTGCTGTACTGTACTGTCCTGTTCTGTACTGTACTGTAATATACTGTACTGTACCGTACGCTCAGTGAGGTTAGCGGATGGCCAGACTCTAAAGTGCGGTAGGTGCTTGTTTATTATTTCTGAGCTTTTGAGTGTAACCATTCAGTGCTTCTCGAACCCACAACCCAGTGATGTTTGTCCAGACTGAAGGATTCTCGCCAGCTCTCCTTAATTGTTTCAGTCTAAACTCATCGCAGTCTTTTGCTTTAATCTGGGCATGACGCGACTCTTCTGTGGCGCTTGAAGTGTCTTTAGTAAGACAAACAGTGGACTTGCGTGAAGAGTTTGCAGTTTCTCCTGCCAGCAGATCTTCATTGTTCTCACATCTCACTTCAAATATTTGCAGTGTGCGGCCGGATAAAGAAGCTGCTGCTGGGATCAAGTGCTTCATTTAAGTGAAGAGGCCCTTCAAAGGCGGTTAAATGGTCTTACTTGTTATTGCTTCTCCTTAGTTCTGCTCAGTTCTCCTCATGTCACCTCATTCAATAACAGAACCTCATCTCAGCTAACAGGGAATATTCTCAGAACTTTGACTAATGTTCTTTGAAAGTTCTTCAGTTACTTTTGAAAAACGTTTTTCAATATCATTAATATAATATTTTTCCACATAAAACTATATTCTTGATTGTTAATGGAACATTTTAAAAACGTTACAGAATTTATAAAAATGTTTCAATAACAGTCTTCCAACCAGGCAATATTTTTAATACAATATCTAAAAAACAGGAAGTTTTGAACATTCCTAGGACTTTCAAAATAACATTTTTAAGGTTTCTGTTACTTACATGAAAACGTTAGTAAAATGTTCTTACAACCTAAAATTGTTAGCTGGGATGTTGTCATGATCAGGCAGTTTGGTCTTGGCCTGCAGTTTTGAGGATACAGGATGAAGCACATTTAACAGCATGAGGTCAAGCATTTGGAAATATCTGCTGTATGTTTTTATTAATATCATAGAATGACTGTCTGTATTTTCTCCAACTTGAGCAGTTTGATGTTAAGACTGAAAAGCTAATAAATGTTTTAAGCAGTTTTACATCTTAACATCTCCTTGACTTTGGTTTCTGCATATAATTTAAAATGCTAAATGTTTTGTAGACTTAAAATGAATCTCTGTAGAAATAAGATCTCTAAGTATATGAACACACTCTTACTGTAGCAACTCCAGCCTCAGTTCACATTAGTTTGTTCCAAAATCTGTCAAAACATAATATATAATTCTCAATAATACACTACAGTAAATTTCCTCTAGGTCAAACATTGTGATGTCAATGAAGATCCATTTATCTGTTTGAATCTTACTGGTGTGCCAGGCTAATAGTTAATGTTTTCAGAACTTTTGCTAAAATTCTTTCAAAGGTTCTTTCAAAGTTTCTTGTAGTAACTTTAGTAGAACTGTTTTATAATGTTGTGCTGAGTGTTTTGTAAGTAAACTGATCATCTGATACTCTAAAACACCGTGTATCTTTCCCACAGTCCTGAGACAAGCTACACTGTGGACTAACCAGACATGACGTGCCAACAGTCAGTGAATTATTTCTGTTGATGTTTCAAATACTTCAGAGCATATAAAAAATGAAGTCACTGCTCATGTCCAGATTTCATTCTAAAACCTATAACTTATGAGTTTAAAAACTTATGAGTTTTATTATGAATTCAAAACCTTTAAATCCTACAAAGTCCCTGGAAATCATCAAAGCACAGCAGAAGCCGGAGGGGCTACAGTCATTCACTGGGAAAGTTTCTCTGTGAAAACAGAGCAGGAACCGCCTAACTCAAGGTACACATTTCAGTCCCCGTTCCTCCCTCATGAATGCCCCCCCCAAACGACTGGGAACAAAATCAAAATAAACAAAAGCAGGGGAGAGGGTTCGAGGATGGGGGAGGGGCCACGCAGGGGCCAATAGTGACACTGAGCCCATTTTCTCATTTATCTGCTTTCAGGACTCAACACACACTGATGTGGGGTTCATTCTGCAGGCAGTATTGTGTTCTGCTGGTACAATGTTCTATTCATGACACATCAATGTAAGGAGATCTGTGTGTGTTGTGTTGTGTGTGTGTGTTGTAGGTTGTGTGTGATTCTCAGCCTCTCGTGGATTAACACACACGCACACAAACCCTTCCTCCATTTATCTGGTGTTGACGTCCAGGAAGGACCCAGCAGAACTGGCATAAAAATGAGGCCAGTAACAACAGAGCTGTTGTGTTAGTGTGTGTGTGTGTTTGAGAGAGTGATCACTACCTGTCCTCTCTCAGGTCTTTAATAAAACCTTCTGGCATATCTGAAGTGAAAATCGAGATCTCAAGAGATCGTATCAGACCAAGAAAAACGCTCACAGGAAGTCAACACATTCAGCTAACTGAAGTGTTCGGATTAAGCTTTGGCTGAGGTTAAACTTTGTGGTGGTTACTAAGGCACATGAGTGCTACAGATGTAGTAATCTTTATACTTATATACTGATACCTAAACCTTTCTATATAACTCATCCTGCACTGATCGTGCTATGAGCATAAACAATGTCATAAACAAGAAATAGTTGCTTTCTAAACGATAAGACTGAAAATTTTGGATACGCAGCACAACTTTGGAAATCTACACTGTTAACTGTCTGATTACATTAAATCACCTCATCTCAGATTTCTTTAACCAACTCTATGAATCAGACATTTTCAAATCTGCAGTGTGAGACACAGACAGAAAACTCTCTTAAAACAATCAGAAAAAACTGAAGATCAGACACAAAGTCTGTGAACTTCATTTCCTAAATGAGTTTAAAGTGACCTGAGTCTGAGTTTAAAGTGACTTGAGTCTGGGTTTAAAGTGACCTGAGTCTGGGTTTAAAGTGACCTGTTTTTCACACAGAAACGTGACTGAAAACATCTTTAAGAATCCAAACACCAATTTAGAGTCTGGTGAGTTTTCTGAGTATCATTAATAAAAATAAAACATTATGTGTTTGTTGCTGATTCAATGAGCTGATGTTGACTGAAGGTGTAACTTTAGGAGAAAAGTTTAAGCATTGAAGGAAAAGACAATTTATGACAAACAAAAATCAAATCAAATCATAAAGCAAAAAATATTCACTCAGAGACAGAAATGTAGTTTAATTCCTTCATTTCGATTTATTTGCTAAATCTCTCACAATTGTCAAAAAACATTTTCTCCCAAAAAACACAAAGATGTTTAAATATTAAAGATTCATCAGTATAATTGGACAGTGGAAGTCAACAGTAAAATCTCCCTTTTTGCGTTTGCTCTGTTGTGCAGTACTTCAGTGTGATGTATATGTACAACCAGCTTCTGTTATGTGGCTATAAATAGAGTGTTTAAAGTGCTGGATGCCAACATATAGAAGCCACGCCCCCTCAAGCATCACAATACACAAGCCACGCCTCCCTCCTGAGTTAACATACAGAAGCCACGCCTCCATCTGCGGTTGACCTGCACTCAGTCTGCATGTATGTGTATGAACGTAAAGAGTAAAACTGAACTGAGATTTTACTGTTGTGATGTTTCAAGCTCTTTGTGTCAGGTGTAAATGAAAACAAGGTTAAATAAGGTTTAGCAGTGCAGCTCCAGAGAGCGACAGCAGTTTAAACAGTTTGCCAGGTAAGCATCACATTGTATTATTCACACTTGAGAACATCCAATCAGATCCTGTGAATGCTCTGGCCATGTGACACGTTACTTTGCCTGTTGCCATGGCGAGGACCATCGGTTCACTGTAAACAACAGGCTGAAAGAGAGAAAGAGTATAAACACATACACTGTCTCTATAAATATGTAGCTGAATGTTGGTTAATTATTTTAAGGTAATTCATTAGTTTTAATTAATTAAGAAATTAATATTAGATAAAAAAAATTAGACAAATTCAATAGTGTACACAACCAATGTAAATGTAAAATAAACAGGGATCATTTTAAGGACACTAAGAACTATGATCACATTAACACAAGAGTTTATCAGCTACAAAATCTTATTAATGAAAATTAACTTCATTCTTACATTGATGGGGCCTTTAAAGAATAAATATGTCAACATGCTCATGAAATGCAGCACATGTCTGTACGTACAAGATCTGACGGATTCAGCTGCAATGTCTTTCTTCAGAGATTCATCCGTCTGAGTCTCTCGCATCTACAAACACATCTGAGCTTTAGAAGATACGAATGTTCCCTTAATATCAACAAACAGAAAGTCACAGCGCTTACCTTCAGCTGCTCTTTGAGGTATTCTGCTCGACTCATGAGACTTTTAATCTGCAAGAGAAGATCAGGTGAGAAATGAGACGATATTTCACTGTAAACCCTCTCGTGTAAAAATATAACTGCAACACAACGGCTCAATTTATAAAACATACAGCAGTTTTAAACACTGTTTCTGTTCTCACTCATTTTTAAGGCTTTTGCAGTGTGAATGCAAATAGAAAAATGTCCTGAGGGAAAATTTAGTTCTCAGGGATGGTCCTGGTTCCAGGTTCTTATAACTTAGTTCCCAGAACTACCAAGTGAGAAAGCAGTTTTTGAGAAGAAAATCACACGAGTTTAAAATGACATGAGGGAGACTAAATGATGACAGAAGATTTATTGTATTACTGTAAGTCATTTGTGATTCAAAGAGGAAATGATGACTCCCTCTAATCACGTGTTCAAAGGTCAGAGGTCACACCGTTATTCTCATAAACACGTTCTTTATGTCTGATTACATCACACACATGGGAACATAAGTGTCTGCAACACACCAAATGTTTCTCCTGCAAAAACTCCTCAAATCAGCTCATCAGACGGGTTGGTTAAACTGGTTAGAGGTTTAGATGGTGGATTAATCAGCATGAGTGACAGCAGCATTAGAGCTGCGTGCGGGACGTGTTCGTGTGAAATGTCTCGAGTGATGCAGGCATGTGACTACCATTAATGCCTTTATAATGCAGAACGTCAGAGAGACGCTTGTGTACGGACAGACGTAGGAGAAACTGTGTGCTGAGCTCAGAGCTTAAGCCCTCCAAAATAAACACTTACACAACAACTGACACACACATGAGATGGATTTTCTCACCTCACTGTGAAGCAACTCTCGTCTACGGCCGTGAGACTCCGCTGAGAGAGAGAGAGAAACATTACTGCTCATTTCTGCATGTGAAACTGATCTTCTACAAATGAGAAACTTTCATTGCTTTATTTTTCATCCAAACTCACAAAGACAAACGATTGGAGGCTCTTTTTGTTTAAATATGGTAGGATTTCTGGACAGCGTCTGTGCTAACTGTTTCAACAGTCTTCTACGGCTGTTTTGATTAGCGCGGCGCTGCCGTTAGCAACATGACGGATCAACGGCAGAAGTGTAGCAGCCAAAAAAAACCTGCAGTGAAACTGCAGTCCAGCAGAGTTTTGGCTGAGGGTTCGGAGAGAGGGGTGGTCTCCAGTGGGGGGGTCTCAGGGTTCTCGGGTGGTCTCGGGTGGGGGGTGGTCTCGTATCCCCCTTCATCATTTAAAGATCACAGTTTTCATTTGCTTCAGGATTCAATAACAGTGAGAAATGAAGAGAGCTGTTCTCAATGAGATCCAGACAGCAGACATCAAACCACACACGCTGTGCTGGCACCAGATCATTACCACATCTGGTCTTCTGTAACCTTCATGACATTATTAGAACTAGATCTATATTTTATGAAAAGTGTAGGTGTTGGGCTGTACAATGCGAGGGTGGTTGCTAGGGTGTTGTTATGTTGTTGCTATGATTTTGTGGGTGGTTGCCAGGGCTTGTTTTCTCTCATACGTCACATTTTTCCATCACACTCTCTCTCTCAGTTCATTAACAGTAAGTGTCTCTTCAGTATGAGGTCATCAGCTGGCGTCAGTCTGTATCTCTGACACATCAGACGGAATAAACACGACTGCTTCAGGTCACATGAACTCTGAAACCCAGAGTCAATGAGCTTTCTGCCTGGGCAATGTTGATTTATCACCTCAGAGCATCTCAAAAATAAAATTATTAACAACCAATGAACAGGCCAGCAGGTGATGAGGTCATAATGTGATTGCTTGTGCATTATTAGTTAATAATTCAACAGTCAATTATTATCTTGTGTTTATCTCAATACAATAAGATTTCTGTCTCTGATACATTCTAGCATGCAGAAACACTTTCTTATGCCAAGAATATATATATTAATCATCTTTGGTTCTTAATATCAACACACTGTAATCCCAGCTAACAGGGAACGTTCTTAGAACATTGGTTAATTGCCTCTAAAAGTTCTCTATGTTATTAAAAACGTTACATATCAAAAACTTATTCTTAAGTAGTTAGTGGAATGTTTTAAACGTTTATTAACGCAGGATTAAAACAACGTTTAAATACTGTCCTTATAAATAAGCAATAATGTTAATAAAACATCTAAAAAACATTCCTAGAACTTTCAAAATAACATTTTTAATTTAAGGGAAAATCTCTGACAACCTTCTTAAGGCTAAGAAGGGAAATGGCGTGTCACATACAGACTTTGTCAGTGATGACATCATGTATGTATCAATGACATCATAGAGAGATGAAATCTTACCGGCGAGTGCCAGCAGCAGCTCTCCCAGACTCTGCTGATATAATTCAAGAGTATCAGAATCTTCAGCGCCGCTCTCCTCCTGCAAACACAGACCATCAGAACTCCATTACCCATAATGCAACACTGCAGCCCAGCCGAGGCACCCGCGAGTCATCAAAACAGTTACCCGGGCAACAGCAGTGGACCCCAACTCCAGAGCGGCCAATAAACGCGGTTGATCCCTGGACATTTCTGTGAAAGAGTAAAAACTGACATATTACAACCGGGACGTTCAGTTTAATCCTAAAATTGTATATTAGTTATTACCCCTGCAGTACTAGTTACCTATTAATAAGTTCCTGGTAGACTTTGCCTCCTCGAAACTGATCTTGTAGTCTGATTTAACCAGAGCTTTGAGCTCCTCAGCACGAGAAACATACTGATTCACCTGAGAAAAAACAGCCATTACTCGAAATGAAAACCTTTCTATAGTTCTTATGAATTTCTTCATGACAAATATTAAAGTTCTTGTACGACTTGTTTATTTTTTCTCTGTGGTCATAAATGTTTTTATTTGCAAACAGCAGCATGAATCTGCTCGTGTGCAGAAATGTGATTTTGTCTGTTAAAGTTCTTGAATGACCTTTTGTCTCAGAGCTTCTTTCCTCTGTCGGTCTGTTTCATCTGCAGGTAAAGATCAGAGTGAAAGAGCTCACAGATAGTAACACGTTCATCTCACTGTAGATTGTGTGTTTGTCTTACAGTGAATGGCAGGAACAAAGTGTTCCAGTGAACTACAGTACAGAGACAACGCAGCACTTCTCTCTCCATCCTGGTCCTTCTGAACGGCCTGTAGCACCAGAGCTTTCTAGAAGACAGACAGACAGATACCAGATCAGAAATCTGATGTCTATCACACACCTGTGTACTGTTAGAACTACATAAATGTACATTTAAACTCAAAAAAGCAAAACGCACACACGCTAACAAACTAAACAAACACGCCTATAGCGATTCTTCGCTGAACGACTGTTTGTCTGCAGAACAAACGATTGCTGAAGTTTATCAAGCTGTCGTCTGACACCTGAGATCAGCAGCCGTCGTTCTGCCACATCACGACTAAAATAAACATGAGAAACAGCTAGTGTGACTTCATCTGCACCCAGAATAAAACACACACACACTCACAGCTTTCCCGAGACTCTCTGCGCTCGGCATGTGTTCCAGGTCTACGAAAGGATGCAGGAAAAACTCGTCAAATGTGATGCGTGCATCTGGATCTCTTTCCAGCAGCCGCAGCAGCAGATCTCTGCAGTCACGAGAAACTCTCACTCCAGACGGCAGCTACACACACACACACACACACACACACACGCATGCACAGCAGTTAGTCAATGTGTCAGTCTCAGCTGGTGGAGGTTGTCGCTCACTGCTGCAGTACAGCTGCGCTATCTAGAGGCAGTAAAGAGAGTTTAACATCAGTGTTCAGATCTACAGCTCTGTGCTTCAGTCCGAACCAAATCTCAGCAAAACCTCCTTTTGGGGACCCATTTGTAAAAACTAAAAATGTAGTAAATGTTTTTTATATTGTAAAAATGCAGAAAGTTGCAGTTAGAGTAAGAGTTATAATGTTTATAACTAAATAATGTTTAAGTAGATGTGTTAGAGTGTGGGTTAGGTTATAATGTTTAACTAGCTGTGTATAAAAACAATAGAAGCCTATGGAATGTCCCCAAATATATAGGTGAACGTGT
>JAZGTK010018443.1:0-11842 GCA_036877625.1 Ambastaia sidthimunki | reverse complement strand
AAGCAAACTTTGCTTTAGTGGGACTTTATTGTATTTCACACCTATAGTCATTTTTAAGGACAACATTGTCAGTTGGACCATTGACCATCAATGACTATGAAAAAGAACATTCGGAACAGGTAGTACATAACTATACAGATTTACATTTTGAATCCAGCCTGTTAAATCTCTTTAAACACAACATAAAATCAAAGCAAAAATGACAGAATTAACAGGGTTATGGCAACACTTGAAAAACTACCTGAAAATATTCCCTTGAAGCTAAACGCAGTTCGCATTTTTTTCCCTAACCACAGCAAAAATTCAACAGCTGCCAAGATGTTTTTCCTCAAAGTGTGTTATAATTAAGTCCCTGTTGCATTCATCATTGTAAAATCTATCATAATTTATTTTTATGTGCTGTAATTATCTCCTTTAATCAAAGTCAGCTGTCCAGTGTTTAAAGCCTTTAATTAGAACATAAGGACATGTGATTACAACTTATAGAACATATAGTGGCTTTCAGCCAGTAAATTCTGCTCAAAAATGTGAATTGAGATATAAAACTGTGAGCCAGAACACATTTATTCCAAAAAGGAATTTTGATTAAAGTGGAAAACAAACACTTATACAAACAGAAGCGCAGTTGGGGGCTTGTTTATTCCTGTAAGTAAAGCCGTCCATACCTGACACACATTACATATGCAAACACACTCTAACCAAAGCACGAGGAGCCATCAGAGACACATGAACTCAGGGTCAGCAGGAAATCAATGAAATGATAATGGACCTGCATCTGAAGATCTGTAGATGTTCATAGGCTATTAGTCTAAGTGTCGAATGGACCTTCCACAGTCACTGGCCATCTGATGCGTATTGACAAGCTTATATCTGATTGGCTGGCTAGATAGTCCTTAAAAAACTTTGAGAGTAGAGCTCAGACTATTACGGCAAATTGCATAATTAGCACTATTAAAGGAAAAGCAATCTTCAACCTCATCCTGTTTCTATAGAGAGCTTAAGGGTCAACTCCTTGCCACTATTTTATAAATTACAGGTCGATGCTGGCAAAATAAATCTAAATGTAAAAATAGGTGGAAGCACCACTAAACGTTAGGCTGCACAGATATGAATATTTATTATCACTGAATATCAGATACCCCCTACACTTAACTGTAGACCCTTTCTTCTCGTTTTGCATATTAAAGCCACATCCTTCACGACAGCTTCTTTTATACTTTATAATTTTGGGGAGTTGCCATGGGAACCCCCTGGACAGCACGTATCAGAAAGTGCTTACAGGGAAAGCTCTAGTGTTGGGGTTCAGCCGTATAATTGGTTCTTAAACAGCGATGCTAAGATAGAGTCAGAAAACGTCGCTCTCAGCCCTCCGGTCCATATGATGAATAGCTCTCTGATCAATAATTCACACATGTTCAAGGAGAGGCAGCAGGTCACAGGAAGAATTTGA
Source organism: Ambastaia sidthimunki (assembly GCA_036877625.1). Classification (NCBI taxonomy): domain Eukaryota; kingdom Metazoa; phylum Chordata; class Actinopteri; order Cypriniformes; family Botiidae; genus Ambastaia; species Ambastaia sidthimunki. The sequence continues at coordinate 10,392 of JAZGTK010018443.1, read as the reverse complement.
TAAGAGGAGAACACGTTGAGAGAAACAATCACATAAGAATCTCACTTACATCTCAAGAGTAAGATGTTTTTTGTATTCGTTTTTGTATTCATGTGTTCCAATATAATAATCCAGCTTCCTTTCTAAGATACGTGCTGCTGTTTGACATTAGCTTGTTGCCAAGAGAATAACAAAGCATGCATACAATAGCAAACACAGGTATTGAGTAAAAAAGTGCATATTTTTAATATATTTAAGTTTTTCTATCAATATTTTACTGATACAGTACTGAAGTACTGATTGACAAATAAACATTTATGATCATTTCCTTTGACCCTGTACACCTTCTTAAAATTGACAGGGTTTATTAGCAATGCATTCTGGGATTGTCTTATTCATTATTGCATGTGATGCCGACGAAGACCAATTGTTCTAACCACTTTTTAGAAATGACTTCTTTGTCTTTATATCAGGAACACGCCTATAATGCCTCAAAATGCTGTTTAGGGTGGAAGCACACTTGATTTGCTGCTTGCGTTTGTCTTTCTCTTCCTGTTTCTCCCACCAGCATAAAAAGACTGTTCTTGCATATTTTCTTGTATACTTAAGAATAAATCAAATTTAGCAGAGATATTCTCCTGATGACTCACTTTCTCTTGTCTCTTGGTCTTTTCAGGGTATTATATGACCACTGTCACCTTCCCCCTCAGTGTGATCGATTATCATCCGGATGAATGACTGGCCTACTGTTGCACTCAATACCAGAGGCTTCAGTTTTTCAGAAAGTGCTCAATATTCATAGTGAAAGCATCAATCGACCCCATTCAAAAGCATTTTTGTTGTATACTCAGCAAACAGGTGGTCCAAAACTGGCTAATGATTCAATAAGACATAGCGCACCATTTAGCTAAAAACTGGATTACTGGAAGTCATCTATTTTCAAAAAGAATAATGAGCGAGTTAGTCTGACGCCACAAGTTTTTGTAAAGAAACCTCATCAACCAATAAGATGCTAGTGAGATTTTGAGTCATGTGTTTAAAACAATTACAAACAGATGTGGACCTGACAACGGCTGACAGTAGCAATACAAAGCTTGCAAATTACTTGAGTATTGTATGAAGCGCTTCATTAGTAACCTAATACTAAAGCACACAATGAGACATTTGGATATTAGATGTAGACAGAGGCCAGAGGCTGAGGTGTTTAGATGCTGCTGAGTGTTGATAAAGCAGTGATTCATATATACAGCACTGATTGTAAGCTCTGGTTGTTTTGAGTTGTTGGATCAGAACAAAGCACGTCATATCTGTCTCTTCTAAATATATGAATCCATCTGATCTATTTATATAAGAAATTAATATCACTGTGTTACTGCCAAGACAAAGACATTCACCTCATTTTTCTCCCTGCTCAGTGCCAGGAATATTGCACAAATTTAACTTTTCATAAAACCACAGTACAAATAATCCCACAAAAATGCATCATGCACTTGACCTCTGTTCTAAAACCTAGTGTGCTGCCTAGAAAAATATGCTGCTTCCAGTTAGTTTACTAACTAGTTCTGTGAAATTCAGCGGATAGATTTGCACATGGTAAAATGTGTCAAACAGAGCTATGGCTGCTGAACAGAATCAAATTAGCCAAAACAACGTTGTAAACATGCAAGGAGCAAAGAATGTGTGAATCTTTGTAAGTAATGGGCTTCAAATTCTGTAACAATCGGTTGAATTTTTAGTGTAGTTCTACAAAGTAATTTCTGTGTGGCTATACCTAGAGTTAGGTAGCTGAAGATAGCTGCCTATGTAGGCAGTAGACAACAAGGCACCTCACTAGGTTTTGGCACAAAGCTATAGATTTACAAGGAAATAACATTTATCTAGTCCTGAAGTTTTAATAATGGTCAGGGGTATCTTTATATTATCTTAGTCTAGCACTAGAACCCTCATCCGGTATGTTCCCCATCACACCTCAGCAGGCATTCCTGAGGAAGCATTAGGAGAATGGATTTATGTGTGTCAGTGGGCTTAATTTTATGGAGCCAATTTAGGGCCAAGTATTTTGAATCTGAAAAAAGGTCATTTGAATGCATAAAAAAGCAAGGCGCGGTTCATCGGTCAAGTACGTCCGTCTGGTGCACACGCTCCTACCTCCTGCATTTGTGTGGACGGCTGGCATTCAAATCAGTCATTTATGAAATTACTTTTCGGTCAGGACATATTCCATAGAAGGTAGCTCACTACTGATGGCAGCTTGGAGCACAGCCAATAACAATATGAAGTTATAAAACTAGCACTGGGAACAATGTATTTGGAATAAACTGCAAACTGCATAATATAGGAATTATGTCAAACTAATGACCTGATGTTTCGTGTTTGTAAAATGTTCAGTCTGCTGCTCATGTTGAAGACAGAAGGGTGACATTTTCGGGCCATTTCCAGTTTCTGATTATTGGAAAATAATATGAAAATAATATGTAAAAATATGTAACTAAAAAATATAAATACTTTGAAACACTTTGAAATTACATATTCAAAATTGGCTCCATATACTTTCCCCTGTTTACAACCATCAGGGATATAAATTCGCTGTCTTACCTTTACTTTTGTCTCATTCTGATTGATTCAGCCAATTATACTTATTGTAGCCCAAGCATGTTAATAAAAACTTGTTAATACTGAAAACGCAAACAAGACGGTGTGAGAGAAAAGATGGGTGTCCTCCTTTGTTTTATAAATATTCGTCTGCTTGTCTGGCTGGGGGATGTGCATTTGGCGTTGGGCTGAATGGATGGATCATATGCAAATCAGTTGATAAACAGAGCCACATGTCCTTGCTTTCATTTGTCTGGAAGATAAAAGCTTGTGTCAAGTCTCGTAAAACCGTCGGGTGTTTCTATCTTCCCAGCTGTCATGAAATAGCCAACAGGGGCAAATTAACCTTTACAGGAGGGCAAAAGGTTCCATCAACATAACCAGTGAACCCCTGTAGCCCCTGTAATGGCACCTCGCAAGCAAATTAAACCACAAATTACCCCATCCTCTCCTCTTTTCTGTCTCCCACGAGGGTCTTTGACTTTGCAGAGTTGGCTCCTTGAGTTCTTGTTTCCACAGGGAGTGCTGTTTGTTTGGTTAGCCTGGCTGTCAGCGGTGGGTTAAGGGTGAAAACAGATGACAAGACAATTTTACCTCTCCTTGGGGATGGGACAGGGTGGTGGGGGGTTTGTGTATGTGTTTGTTGGAATGTTGAGTTTAATACAATTTAAGCTCTATCGACAGCCTCTGTGACATTGTGTCAATATGCCACAAAAAGTAGTTCAGACTCCTCCCTCAGTTTGTAAAAGCAAACAAAAATTGTGCTTACAATAACAGTCTTACATTGGAAGTCTATGGGGCAAAAGATACATGTTCTGAAAGTGTAGCCACAGGACATACTCATTTTTTATGTTAACATGGAACATCTTTCAACTGTTCTTACTGTGTAAAGTGGGTAAACATGGTAACTTAATGCAATAATGTGCATGAACACCAAAAACGAAGTGTTTACATAGGTACATATATCCAAAGGAAGCATGTCTATAATGCAAAACCAGATCTGAAAGATTGATTTAGACAACTTTACAGCTTAATTAATCATTTAATAGCTTAAATACATTTTTGTATGTAAGTGCCTTGCCCCATAGACTTTAAAGTGTTACGGTAAGCTAAAGTTTTTAGTTTCTTGTTTTAACAGACTAAGGGACATGTTGCAACTATTGTCTGTAGCATGCCACAAAAGCTGTCCATACAGCTTATTTAGAACCCAGAACTTGCATTTAAATGTACATCTGAGTGTACATGCATTCAGGCCTTGATTTGACATGTCTACATTCATGGGTCAGGAGGGATATCGCCTCATTATCGTACCTCTCCACCAATCGCTCTGCTCTTCTATTTAGAGGTCAAACAACTACCATCTATTACCCAGAATTCTTCATCAATCACCTTCACTGTTCAGCAGCTGTCACATACACACCATTAGGTTAAACATCTATCTCACTAATGTCTTTCTTATAATAACTAGCACACAAGTACAACTCTCTCTCTGTTTCAGAACGATAAGCTCTCCTTTCTGGCTCACTTCAAAGCTCTTTGGCTTACCTTGTCCTAGTTTGTGCCGTCTCAGTGGGAGAGAGATATTCTAGAGAAATATTTCCATATATATGGAGGAAATTTATTGACTAAGCAAATGTTTTATGCGTGCATGCATGCATATTTCTATGCAATATCCACCACTGATGTCTATACGTAAAAAGTTCACTCAAAATCATTTACTAATCATTCCATCTCAGCCGTCTTAGATTTCATGTCGGCTTCTCACTCAAAGCTATCGTATGACTTCATAAGACATAATATACAGCAAGAGTTGACTATTTTTATGGTGATTTTATGTCATTTTTGGAGTTTGATATAATCTGGTCACCATATGCTTTCATTCATTGTATAGAAAAGAGATTTTAATTTTTTATGGACAACAACTCTGAAAAAAAATCTTATTTTGTGTTTGTGTTTCATTTTGGGCATCAGACTATTTTGAACTAAGTCAAGGTTTTAAAAAATAATCAAATATGTTTGTTAACAAAAGGGAGAAATTTTAATTAACAAAACCTCATTATTAGACTTCAGCTGAACACAGATTATATTTTGTCAGGTTGCCAGGAATTCCTGTCACAATCATGTGACAGACATTTTAACAAGAGAGGCAGAGAGGAAAGCACAGTGTTTAAAAATTACAACGAATTTTTCTTGATAACAGTCCAATTCACAGAGACTTCCACCTCAAGCCCATGTGCAGAATAAATGTGAAAAGAACAGGAAAATGACTTCATCAGGGACTCTTTAAACCAGCTGCTGACAGCTTCATATGTCTTTAAAGAAACTCCCCATCTATTACCTTAAGCACAGAGGAAAAACCAAACCAGATGTCCCTCAGGAGCTAAAAAGGGCAAAGTCAAAACCAAGAGTTTATACATGTGTTTGTCCACCTGTGTTTCTCATTTCCCTGTGTTTATATGTTCCTTTATCCCTTCTAATACACTCTAACTTAATTATATTTTTATATTTTCTAAAGATCGTCTAACCTGAGTGATGTTTGATAAAACCTGTGCTAGGTACTATGAATGGTTTCCAGGGTGTTGCTAAGCATCTGCCAAAGTGTAATGATCTGCTAGATAAGGGGTAAGGTGTGATTTTTTAGTTTAGTTTGTTTCTAGGGTGTTGCTAGGTGAATGCTGGGGTGTTCTGGCTAATTAATAAAAAACACCTCTATGATGTTTTCTGTTTGGAGATATGGAGTATAATATATAACAGGTCCCCAATCACCCAGAGCATGGCTAACGTCTTCTGTTAGTCTTACAGAGTCATGTGACATACTTCTCTCTTGTCACTAGAAACAGTATCTGTGGGAACAGCAGAGACTGTCAACTGGTTTGATAAATTCTATGACATCGATATAATAAGATCTGATAGCAAGTCAGAGAGCACAGCTACATCAAAGGCAAAGAATGTTTTTCCCCCAGGGTGCTAAAAATGAAAGGAAGATGGGCCTTGTCAAGCTCAAAGCTGGCAGAAGGTCTGACAGTAGTGAAGCTCTTGTGAGGTGTAAACACGCATGTGGGCCAAGGTGTATTACGTTTGGTCTTAAGGGGGCAGGTGTCAGCAGCTTTTTAATGCCCCTGTCAGAGAGAATTCTGGGAAGGATGGATAACACCTCTGCTGAGCACAGAGCCAGAGGCATCATGGGATTGGAGGAGAAAAGGAAGTTGCTACCACACTGTGTCAACTGCAGTCATTTTTTAATGTCATTCAATCGGTCCACTCCACACCACAGCTGTTCATCGATGTGGGTGCGCAATGCCTGTTTTCATTGTCATGAGATCAGTTTGGCTGTCAAGATAAGGATTGTAGAAGGGGGAGGCTGATTCTGAAACAATGCAAAAAGAGCAGCTGCTAATTTTAATATGGTAATGAGGACACCAGCCACTTACAAGAGAATGATGAAGACAAAACAGCATTTCACTGATAAACAGCTTCTTAGAAACACTTAAGCTGGGACAGAGCATCCGATAAACAGAAGCAAGCTGCTATAAAGATTAGGCGACAATTACAGTATTATAGCATCTTGGAGAAATGAATCACGAATATATTTAACTAATGACTAACCACTGAAATCTCCTGCCAACTCTAGAGTGTAAACAGATCAATTTAGTGCAGAGGAGCAAACAGTTGAGTCTGGAGTCCTCAAAGTGAACTTTTACATACTAAACTACTGGTCAAATAAAGATGAACCTATTGCATATACAAAACATACAAAACAACTCTGTTGGCATGTACCTCTCATATGGTTTCACTGAAAGATATTGATGGAAATGTTGCAAAGGTCAGACAGTTTCATAGTTACACTCTGAAGGTGACAATTTAACACATGATCTGATCTTTTTACCAACATAAATGGTCGGTTTTAAAAATTAAAAAGGTTTAATTTTTAAAAAGGTTTTAAAAATTAAAATACATAATGGGTAAAATAAACATTAAATATAAAATATATTTAAATAGATTTAAATAGATTTTATATCTGACAACGTTGACCTATATGGAGTGATAGTAAGCAAAGAAAAGCTTTTCATAAGTAAATGCGAGTAGCTGGAGATGGCACCAAAACGTCAACAGCTATGAACATATTTAGCATAAATATGTTACATTCAAAGTAACTCCTCAGTACATAAACTTTATTTATAGCACTTCGGTAGCCTGCTTTGACAAACAGCTTTAAGACAGCTTGAGACAAGTTCGGCTGGGTTGATTTATAAAGCATTTAATGCATAAAAATAAGCACTCAAGTCTTTAAAGTCACTTTTACAACTGGGGCACGTTATAAGGAAGGAGGAACACAAGTTTAACCTAACTGAATGCATGAGTTAAAACACAAAGCGAGCGGAAAGTATCTCGTTTGTTTCATCTGACACAATGCACTCATTGTGTATATATAGCAACATCATTATAACAATACCAACACAGCAAGTACAGTCAATGAGAGAGCGCACGTATGGGTTATGCGGTGAACATATATACATAATCTTGTAAGTTAATGCACATCTATAAACTGCATTAATCGGAAAAGAAACTTACCAACTGAAACGTGCACAGAAATATAAGAGTGCACCGTCCGCTGCAGCACCCCATTGTGTTAAACGAGATAATGTGCTCCCGAATATACGAGTGTATCGGCAGAAAGTACTAAACACACAGAGAGAAGCGCGTCAGTCTCCGTCCGACACAAAACGCGTCCATTCTCACTGTTTAACCTCAAAGAAACGCGTGCAAAGTGTAAATCACAACACTGGGAGTCGAGTGCGTGAGTGGAAAGAAAGAGGCAGAAGAATAAGGGGTATGAGGGGCAAGAGGAGGGGAGGGGTAGCGTGGGGACAGGGGGTGTTTAAATCACGCGTATGTAAATCACAGTGGTTCACGCGCACGGTCTGTGAATAAGCCGGAGCGCGAGGGAGTGTTTGTTCTTTTGAACCCTGAAACGATTTATGCAAAGCGTTTCTCTTTCACAAACAGGTACTACAGTCACCATAATTTCTGCCAAAATATAGTTGCCACAGTTGTTGCTACTACCTTATGTAAAAACATATGAAATTAACAAGAAATCTATTTTAAACTGTGTAAGATGCTTTGAAAATCTTCTTTGCGTTTTTATGAATTTTTCTTTTCTTTTATGATATTGGACATTGGCCATATATCAAGCAAACAGAGCTCTAAATTGACATGCTAAAAGTAGTTAGTGGCACCTACAAATATCAGCTAGAGCTATATTGTCACAACTGTTATACAACATACTTTATTCTGTCCGCCCGCAGTCTCTGATTTGTGCTTATAATAATGTTCTGTAGACTGTGAAAGACGTGAAAATTGTATGTACTTTTAAAGCCACAGCGCCATCTGCTGTTTGTTTGTGAGCCTTCTTAAACGAGGTAACAAAATACTTTTCCACACCTAGCCACAGTGGTTTATGCACATAATTGAACAAAAGTTAATAGTTAACTACACTCAATATTATTGTCGGTTACTACAAAAAACAATTTTGATCCTTTATTTTTAAAAATAAACAATGCATACATTTATTTACTGGTAAAATTATAAACACACCTATAGAGTTAATGAATGCCCCTAAGTATGTGTGCACTATGAATGGAAGTCTGTGGGGCAGATCCATATGAACTTATTATATGAACTTATCATTTCACTATCATGAAGGGATTCACTATCATAAGGGTTTACATTGTTAAAACATTAGTAAATGACACACACACTGACATGCATGGCATGTAAGCTAAGCACATAGTTACTTTGAAAATCATGTTAGGAATATCTCCCTCACACTTTCACTTGCTCTGTGCTAACCCTTGCTGACAGCTGTGACTCTGCCTGGGCTGAAAAGCCCTTAAAAGCTGTTCCTCCCCTGTGCTGGTCAGCTCTTTCCCCTCTCTGAACATGAGGCAGAGCGGATGAATCTTTTACACACAGAAGCTGCGTTACCATGGAACACTTCACTTCCCATTACATCACAGCATCTTTGCCTCCCCTCTTAAAAGCATCCCACACACACATACACACACACACACTTACATGAAGTGTCTAAACACAAACTGCTATAAATAGCTAGGTGATATTTTTGAATATGAGAACTGCAGATACTGTTCTCTAGGGAACTTCAATCAGTACATTCTTGGGCAATAATTATTTAATATTATATTATATTGGTGTTACAGTGAGACATTCATGTACATAATTGACAGGTAGTTTTTTTGTTACTTGTTTCTTCACCATTGGGCTTTAAAAGGCAAACCAATAAATAAATAAAAATTCAACTCATAAGGAAGTCACAGTCTAGATGAAAAGACTGAAATCTTTAGACTGCAGATCAGTCAAACTATGATACCAGGCTGGTTCACCAAATAAAGAACACATTTTAACAAAATCACACGGGGAAGTGTGGAAGGGAGTGATGAGGAAGGGCAGGTGGGACAAATTAACCAAATAACCAGGTAAATGAGAAGGCGGGGCCAAGTCGCAAGATGGAAAGCACATGTAGCACGGAAACCATGTGTAGAGCCAACACCAGACACAAAACAAGTAGAGCAACAACCTAACTGAACAAACAAACAGAAAACATAACATAAAACATACATATGTCAGGGTTCCAAATATTAAAAGTGGACAAAAACATGTGCCACATGGACTAACATTTAAACTTAAGTACTAATTTAGTATTACTTTCTCATTTTTAGCTGTTCTTTAAAGACCTCAGACATATCTCTGCACACCCACACACAAACACACACAACATTTATTTGTTACACACCAAGTGTGGCAATCTCAAATTGTATTATATGTGTAAGAGTATCTGATGAGATCCTGGAGGTCTCTTTTTCTCCGACAGCCTCCAGTTAAACGTGCTGGTTGTGCTCTGCTAAATGGAGGGTCAAAGCTTTAGGGCTTTGTATTGTACACCATTCAGACAGCCAGAGCTAATGCAGACTGACAGATCAGTCAGCAGACGAGACCTGTGTTGTGAGCCAGACATAAATAAAGACTACAATGAGACTCCGACAAAGGAGCGTAAAACCTGCTCACAATTACTCGGTCACAAGAGCACTCACAGTTGAAAATTGATTATTTTGGTAGTAAACTATGGTCATGAATCTGCTGTTTAGGCCAAGTATGCAACAGTCATCTGATTTGTGTGTCAGTTAGTGTTTTATAATTAAAACACAAACACGCCTTTTGTCAAATTATACCTTTATATACAGTTTATTATATAAGCTAGTTTATTATCCTAAACAAAAGCCAGAATACAACAACATATGTCTTTAATGAAGTTATTTAGGCACCAGTTTACGTTACTGTGACCATGTTATACATATATGTGAATATAATAAATAACAATAGTTACAAGCTACATAATCACACATGCTTGTTGTTCATTAGTCTTGGTAATTGTACTGAGTAATACTGTAATATACTATAACATGAATACTTATGTAAAGCGTGACTGCTATATTTGATTACATGTATTGATTTCTGCAGTGCAATACAAGAAAGAGTTGTATAGTCCAATGGAGGAAGGGAGGCAGTACAATACAATACACTTTGTTAATCCCTGAGGGTCAATTTAGTTTTAGACATACAGAATGAATAAGGCAAACACACAGACAGTGGGCAAAATACATAAAGAGAATTTGACAGACTGCAGCATTTCGAAACAAGAGTTAGAAATTAAAAATTGAAAATATAAAAAACAATGTCCTTGGTCTTCTGACATAAAAGAAGTAATTCTATAAATATAGTATATAGTACTATGAGCTATAAACA
>JAZGTK010018442.1:0-11842 GCA_036877625.1 Ambastaia sidthimunki | reverse complement strand
GGAATGATGCAAAAGTAAGGCAAGCATGTGTTTAGGGATTTTAATGAAGACTTATTTCCTTGAATTAAGGTCATGCTAATTATCCAGGACCTAGCAAAAATATGGCAAGACACTAATGCAGTGACTGGTAATGTTTTTTTATCATTGCCTCCTGCTTGCTTTGCTTTAAAGGTGAGAAAGTGTTAGGAGTCTCAGTAGTAAATGTCTGAAGTGCTTTAGACACATTATAACACCGAAAAACCAAAAGACCTCTCCCCTAGAGGTACCTGTGCAGTGCTAATAATTAGAAATATTAGTTTAAAAGACTTCTCTTCAATATATTCAATTTTAATGTCTTAGAATTTAGGTATAGTAATGAACTTATGAATGTAATATCCATAAAATCCATATAGACAGGCGTATAGACACCAGGCATACATATACACACACACACACATACATACATACATATATATATATATATATATATATATATATATGTATGATACTGTCTGCTGCTCATTGTGAGGAACCTCTGCAATGCACCAAGAAGAAGGAAAAGATTTTGCAGCATCTGTGTCTCAGTCTTATTTCCTCATGAAGTATTTATCCCACTTTACAGACTTTAGATGCATGTTTAGACTTACAGTATAAACAGATAAGCAGCTAAAAAGTACAATAAATTGGATTTTATTCATTGGGAAAATTGAGTTGTGAAAAATTTATTTTTTAATTGAAGAATACAAACATTGTTTTCTTTGAAATAACTGGCAACAATTACAAAAATATTCAACTTATTTACATATTGACTTTAAACATTGATAAAAATATTACATCAAATGTAATTTTGCATTATTTTTTTGTTTTTGTGGTATTTTTCCCATGTTCTTGATTGTGATTGTCTGGCTGGAGTCTCAGGACAGGGGTTGCCAGAGGGGTTATGGGATTAGGGTAGTAAAAAAAGCGAAACCTTCAGGATCTACAGAGAGTAAATTTCCCAATGTCTCTTTCCTGTTCCTGTATCTGAACTATACCCTATAGTTCCTGCAGTCAGTGTTAATTCAAATTAAGTCTATTCTTCAGACTGTCCAGTTTTAGAGTAGAAAAAACGATGAAACGATGTTAAAAAGATGATTGGCTCTTTGAGCTGAAAGGCAGGACATCCAGTTCCTACAGTCAGTTTTCCATGTACTTTCCTTCTTTTTGGAAGTCAATGTTTTTTGCTGAAATCCCATTTCTGTTTGTGAATACAAGCACAGCTTGGATGAAATCGCTCTAATGTAACATACTGAGTTGATGTTTCCATTCCTAGTGCAGTTCAAATAATCGTCATGTGATTTTACATAGCACTATAATCCAGACATTATAATAAGATCACCAAGCAAACGAAACGTTGCTCAGATGCTCCCTGAGGAAGCTTCTTCGTGTCTCTTTGTATGAATTCAACTAAATTTGGTAATGGCGGAACTGAAGGTGGCCGTGGGCCGCACACTTTGCTGAAGCTTTAGTTGTAGAGTTAAGCTCTTCTACCGTGGTTTTGTTGTTGGTGTTTTTCAACTAGCTGTTAGACGACATTATGTAACCGGTTCTGACATGACCGCACCGTAAGAGCCCACCGCATGCTGACTTTGTTTTCCCCTGTCATTGCAGATCTCGTCATCAGAGTTGCAAAGGATAAATTTGGGGCCATACAGTCTGAGTACCAGAAGGTAAGTGCATGTGACTACGCGTACCTGAATCTTCATGTGATCGTGTGTTTCGCCTCCACAGTTAAAGGAATGGTTCACCCAGAAATAAAAACTCATTCACCATTTATGGATGAACTAACCCTTTATGCGGACATTGTCTCAACACATCTGTTATGCAACAGTATTTGTTGCATATCAAGATTATTATTGGGAACCTATTAGAAACCTATTTTGAAAAACTTAATCAATTGCTTTTGGCATTAAAAAGGGAAAGTATTTTTTTAATTAAACAACAGCTCTTCCTTGAAGTTTCAACATCTTGCTCTTGGGCAAGTACAAACATATAAGACACAACTTCATGATCGGTTTCATTTTGTTGAATTGGAGACATGTCAGCTATGAGATATAGCACTACATAGCCAGTGGTTATAATCTCAGAATGATCAAATATTGGCTGATTTACTGGCTTGTCACATTCACTAATATGTTTTAGTTCACTACACTGAAAAGATGGAGATATATGTCACTCCATTTAATTCAAATTCAGGCACCCATTGCAGACAACAAATCTTCATTTTATTTGCCATTTGTTCTTTTGATTTGATTTCGCTTCTCATCTGTTCTATTGTTTTGTTTGTTTGCTTGTTTTGTCTGTTTTTGCTTTTTTTTTGCATGCTACCATCATCTGGCACCTCCAGCCAGAAAACATTGTTCTGACGCTGCAGGTAAAGTGTGTGTCCAGCCAGTCTTGTCCAAAAGAACCAAGTCTAACCTCATTCCTTAGTTACACCTAAACTTTACCAAGCCCAGCCCCGCACTTATTCTGCTCAGATGTTTCAGACTTGAAATTTACTGTACACTGTCCAAGTCTTGTGTAGATGCTTTTTATTAATTAATTTAATACAGTTTAATACTAAATACATCTTATTGAATCTAAATGGCTGTTACTTCTTTTGTTCACACCTAACTAACAGTTTTAGGTTGTAGGAACATTTCCCTCATGTCTTCATTTAAACCTTAGGGCTTCATGTATGAACTTAAAAACTAGTTTTAGCTGGTAAAGCTTTTCATCACCAATAGCTTTTCTGCCCTCAGTGCTTGTCCACATGAGCCATGAGGGGAAATAGGCTTAAAAATACACTTGAGATTTTTAAATATGGAAAAGCTCTTCCCTTGAGAAAAAAGCAGTGGTGACAGACAAAGCCTCCGGTTTATTCAACGGATTAAGCTGATCCTCGGGCTGGCCTGAAGAGAGCCCTGTTCATCCAGTAGTGTCTATAATGTCACAGTACTCATGCAAATGGATTTGATGGCAGCATATGAAATACACATTTATGTAACATTATTTTGTCATGTTGCATACACCATGGGTAATTTGTGGAACATGGTTTAATTTCTCTTTTTTCAAAGTCCTTTTCCTATAAAGGTTTCGAGATGTTTGCTTTAAATGAAGGAGGTGTAAAATGAAATCCCTCTAGGAAATGTTTTGACAGCCTTTATGTTTTTAAATCTAGACATTTATAAACCATTAAAATATATTACAGCTCATTAAGTTTTAATGCTTCTTGGTGCTAAAGTGTTCCTTTATAAAAACTCTTACTAAAATAAAACTGATATTAGCTTGCTGTCTACATATGTAGTGTTAATGTAGTTCTAATAGAATCACACTTACAACAGTTTTTATTGCTTCTTTTTCATACAGTTTAACCTACAGTAAAGGATTAACTAAATTTAAACCATGAATTTCTAGCACTGGGCGGCTGCCTTAGATGCAAATTAAACTTAAGTTACATTATTTAAAGGGATAGTTTAAACAAAAATACAAATCTGGTCATCATACCTTCATGTCTTTCTTGTGTGGAAATGCACACAATGAGCAATCTAGCACAATTTCCAAACTGCTCTCCAAACGGGAAAAGTCACCAGGGTTGTCCCTATCCAATTTTATTGTTTGGAAGAAATTTATCTTCAACATTCAGGAAAACAGCTCCTGTGTGTTCTCAAGAAAACAAAGTTACACGGGTTTGAAATGACATGAGGGTGAGAAACTGATACCTTCTGATGTTTTTAAGTGAACTGTCCCTTTAAATAAAGTATTCAGTTGAAATTCACTTCCATATAAAATAGACTTAAAATGTGTTCAGGAAGCCGGTTAGTTGGGATTTAGTGATGGTGTCTGAGCAGTGTTATTTTGTGGTTTGTGCAGGTGATTTATTATGAGCTAGGTTTTGTTGTGTGTGCCGCGCTGGGGCTGCTGTTCACCGTACTGCTGCCGCTGGTCGGGCTGCTCTTCTGCTTGTGTCGCTGCTGTGACAACTGTGGAGGTGAGATGCATCAGAGACAGAGGAAGAACGCAGACTGCCTCAGAGGACTGCTGACCACACTGTTGCTCACCACCACCTTCATTATCACGTAAGTTTTAGTTGTGGTATGACTTGCATGCGAGCTTGAATATGTAATGTATACACAGTAGGGCTGTGTTTCAAAACTTAGCATGCTGCCTACGTAGACAGCATTGTAGGGCATCATCCCCACAAAAAAACAATTCCAAGATGTAGGCAGCATGTTTTTTTTGGCCAAATTTTATAGTAGCCTCATACATTTACATGAATCTCCTCAAAGACACATTTCGCTACTTTAGAATTATTAGAAGGTTCTATCTGACATTTTTGTCAAAATTGAGTTATTGACATTCTTACTTTAATATAACTTATTGACACTATTAAAGGTGTTTTATTTTTAAAAAAAAGCATTTTGGGTGTTTAAATTGAAAAACAAAAAGTTTTGGTATTTACAATGGAATGCAAAAACTTTAAACCTCAATATCTCAAAACTGGTCAAAACGCAGATAGAACGTTATCATTCTAAGGTAGCGATTTGCCATGTTTCCAATGGCATTTTGTGGACATTTTAAGTGTACACTTGAAAAAGAAATAAAGGCCGTTCACACAAAGGCAGCAGCTCCAGGACACTGAAGGCAAACTGAAGGGTGTTTGATGTTCCTCTGTTTGACGCATTTGGCCGGCTCGCTCTTTATTAAAGATTCCATAGCACATGTCTGGCTGCCTGGAGATGGACATCTCTCTCCTCGCTTTAAAATCTCCTGGGATTTCAGAGTTTGTGTAAGGTGGTCCTCATAAAGCCATAACACTGGCTGCTATATGCACTGCTCTCTTCGAGGCTATATTAAAAACATTCAGTCTTGTTTAAAGAGGCACCACTCAGTGTCTTTGGTAAGAAGGTTGACTGAAAATGATTCAGATGTTCTACAGTGGTCCTGAGAGGACCCTTGACAAAGAGAAGAGCTATTTTCTTTGTTATGAAATGGCTCTTTGGTTCAAGCAGCTCCAAGGTTGGAAGTTAAGGGTGCTTTAATGTGTTTGAAAAGGTGCTTGAATCAATTGCTTTGTGTTTTTGAGCTCAAACTGTCAATATTCCTAACTAACAAGGTGGATCTAGGGCATTTCCAATGTTCTCGGTTTTCACACAGTAGTCTGTTTATCTTCCTCTGGCTGTGACGTTGTTATTGTACATTTGCCTGATAAACTCAGGCTGTTTCTTTCAGAGCGCTGTGCTGTTTTTACACTGGGCATAATTTAATCATGATGAATTATTAAAGTGGTGACCCAAATATGACAGGACAATTCCTCATTAGTGCCATTGGGCTTGTAAGAGAATAGCAGGATTTCATGGGCATACTGTCAGTCCTGTCACGAACACAGTGCTGTGATGGTCAGGCGGCATAAAAGCTGGGGGCATGTATGACTCTTATTTTAAGTCCCGTATCTCCTCTAACACTGTGACAAGCAGCCATTCAGACCTTAGATTGAGATCTGTGACTATCTACTTTTAACATGAATAACACCTAAAATTCACATTATAGATACAAGAAGTGGAAGATAATTTGATTTCGTTTGTGTGGCTAGTTCATACTAATTTGCAAAATAGTTGTTTAGCATCATTCTTAAACCTTCTGGCATGTTTTGGATGGTTTCCTGTCTGGCTTACTATGTATATGATGTCAGATCTCCATGTGTTGTGTAGCTAAAAATAGATGCTATTTACAAATGACAAAAAGACAACAGTGTGTCTTTTTCCAGAGGAGGTTGCCTTTTAAAACATAATGATACACTGATAATACTGCATGCGTTTTCATTATTGATTTATTTAAATGTGTGTTTACATCTCTATTTGATCAGATTTTCAAGCAGTAGTTTAAAAAAAACATGGATTATGAATTTTACATTTGCATGGATAAGACATCTGAAAATTCAAATTTGCAGTGATGTCATTGTTGTGCTTTTTCTAGCTAATACTAATAATAATTCTAATAATGCTAATACTGATAATAATACTAATTCTAATAATGCTAATACTGATAATAATACTAATTCTAATAATGCTAATACTGATAATAATGCTAATTCTAATAATGCTAATACTGATAATAATGCTAATTCTAATAATGCTAATACTGATAATAATGCTAATTCTAATAATGCTAATACTGATAATAATACTAATTCTAATAATGCTAATACTGATAATAATACTAATTCTAATGATGCTAATACTGATAATAATACTAATTCTAATAATGCTAATACTGATAATAATACTAATTCTAATGCTGCACACACATGAGCTGCTTCTTTGCTGTCTAGGAGACACAGATGAGATATTTCCTTCTGTGTGGCGCTTTCTGTCTCATACACTCAGATTGACTGTTGCTTGGCCGCGGTTTGAACTAGAGTAGAAACCCGGTTGCTGCTTCTAGGAAGTGTGATGCCCAGGGCATTGAAGGTCAGCGGGGTCGCTGTTCCTCTGCCAACCCCAGAGCTCAGCTCGCAGAAGCAGCCTGTCAGATCCACTACAGTACAGCCCACGTGACACCCATAGTGCAGCTGTGCTGGGCAACACTCATTCATTAAATCACTCTCCCATTTACTGCAAGATTTGTGCCGTTAACTGGAAGTTTCGCCCATGTTTGTCCATTTGCACTCAAAAATGATGTTCATTGATATCAGTTGGATGTAGTTCCTGTGGCTCAACTGGTAGACCATACCGTTAGCAGCGCAGAGATTGTGGGTTCGATTCCCATAGAAGGCATATATTGATAAAATGTGTAGCCTGAATGCACTGTAAGTCGCTTTGGATCAGAGCGTAGAATAGAATCTTTGCAGGCAAACACGTGCATGTTAGCAATGTAGTTGTTGCATATTGCAATGTGAGCATTTTCCACACACTGTAGATATATTATATTGTTATTTTATTTAAAGTTTTTTTGTAGCTTGTGTTAAACCTTTATCCATTTGTGTCAGAAAGTCATACTAGAAAGTCCTATTTTAGGACTTTTTCTTCCCATTTTTAGGCAGGTACTGTCTGTACAGTTACTGTATTTTACTCAGTTAATAGGCCTCTTGAGTCATGGACAGTGATTTTTACCATGGTTAAGGGGGTTTAGTAGTTTTTGTGGTAGTTTTTAGTAATCCACTTGGCACAAAGCTCTACAGATGATTGTATTTGCAGGGTTACAAATCCAATGATCAGCTGTGTTCTGTATTTAAAGCAGCTTTTAAGGAGAACCATCGTGAGATATCACAGTCCGTAGAGCACAAACAGAAATCAGTCACTGCCAAATCTGTTAATTTGGAACATGAATAATAAACAGGAATTATTTTGGATGAAAAAATTTAGTGAAACGATAAACATCCACGAGAGAGAGAGAGAGAGAGAGAGAGAGAGACAGAGAGAGAGCTTTGTTTGTGTGGTTAATAATGTGTCCTCCTTCTGTCCTATACATGAATAGAATAGAGAAATTATTGTCTCACACTTCAATTACCCGCCCATTCTGGCCTACTTTCAAACACATGGGGCTGCCGCTCGCATATGCACAAACATACTAATTCATAGCTTGAGGGAATTTTAAAAGGAACATTTTTTTACTTCCTCTGAAATAATAAAAGTATATAACAGCCCACAGCCTAATTTGGAAAAGAAATAACAACTTGTTGAATGTTAATGGGATGTTGATCTTTTACAGTTTACAGAGTATCTGCTGTTTTACCAGCACTTAAGAATAATAGTGAAGTTTTAAAAATTAACAAACTGTTAAATAATACATATAGGATTATGGGAATTACACAGTGACCAAAAATTATTAATCAAAACTGTTATTTATGATATCTTGATGTTGCATCAAACCTTTTTATTTAAAATGTATGTTAAAAAATATCTAAATACATGTAGCCTATAAAACTCATTTTAAGTATAAATAAACCTTGAAATGAAAAGCGTTTTTGGATCTTGGTAAATGCTTTTCATTTTGCTATAATGGTAGTTTGATACATTCAAAAGCAGGTTTAAACCTCTTTTCCCCATTTAAAAACCCCTTTCCACCCATCCTTTCAGAAAAAAACACTGACCCTCATTTTCCACTCTACAGTGGCTCTCTTTGTCTGGGTCAGTAGCTCGACTGTGTCGCCGTGGTGGGCCGATCGGGTTACGGGTCCACTGAACACTGGAGAACCAGCAGGTACCTGGAACGCCTGCAGTATGGGGCGAAATCAAACCCAATGGGTCATCTTCTGTTTAAAGAGGCAGTCAATGAGGTTCTCACCCCCACCCTGCTCTTCAACCTCCCAAAGAGGCATTTAGAAATGGGGATGCTGTGGGACTAGCTGCAGGGTCCAATCAGGCTGAATACAGAGATCATTGTAGAAGTAACATGATCCCTCTAGTCTACATAGAGATTCTTTAGTGCAATGAACCACCCCAAATAATAAAGCACAATTTCACCATGACGACAAAGTGAAGCCAGTTTTAAAAGCCAGATTTTCTCAACAGATACTTCTAGGGAAGATAATATAGGCTTATTGATGTAGTGGCTGTTTAAACTTTTATGATTGTTCAAATCTCTTTCAAATCGTGGGATTTCAAATGTGTCATTTTATAGCCTCAAACCCAAACATGATGTCACAGCCAGGTTAAGCAAATGTGACACCATAACTACTGTACCCTCATGTGTGACATATTTCCCTTCCCTGCTGATGTCATTATCGTAAAGTGTAATTTTGGCTGGCACATTAATTTTGTGATGCCAAATTTGACTGTTGCTGTTTTTAAACTGTTTCAGGCAAATTAGAAAGTTCAGTTATAGCTTTTGGTGATTTAGGTTGCTTGTTAAAACTTTATGCTTTGTTCTTTCTTCTTCTGGTTTCTTCTGGTGTGTGTTGTTCTGGGCTGTCTCAATGCCCTCTGTGTGGAATGCACTTTGCCATCTTCAAAGCATCTTTGTTTATCTTCTGCTCTGTTTTCTCTGACCTCAGAGCAGATAGCAAGCTTACCAATGCAGAGAAAGAAGGACATGGGGAATTGGAGGAAAGACAAACAATGGAGCTTTGTAGACAGCTACCCATTTTAATTCTCTATCAGTCTGTGGTTTTACCTTTCTGCAATGCCCCCTATTTGAATTATATATATATATATATTTTTTTTTTTTATTATTCTGTAACTTTTTAAAACATTCCACCAAATACTTATAACATTAAAACAAGTTCTACAAATGTTTCTGCAAGAATGTTTTTAATTACTTCGAGAGAATGTGGAGAGAATATTAGCCAACAATCTGAGAACGTTTCCTGTTAGCTGGGTATGGCTTTGTAACTTTGATTTTGTCATTGTCATGGTTCTGCCATGAAATTTAAATGAAATAAAATGCATTACATACATGATATCTTGTTAACGTACACACTGCATACCATATTGCAAAAAACATAGGATTCTATTAATAATCAGTGTTTAAATTGCATCTTGAAATTGTATTGAATTTATATGGATTTTATTATTTTAATTAACTGCTGGGCATATAAAATGGTTAGTTATTAGGATCTTAGCTGACCAAGATGCATAGATTATTTTACAACAGTTCTGTTTCTCTTTAGAGGTGTCCAAACAGGAAATGTCTCAAACTTCCATCCGGACAGGAAGTTGCTCACGTCTCCATATATGTACATTTCTAATTTTTGATTCCTTGTGTTGTGATGTATCTTATCCCGCAGTGTGTTGAATCATTGATCCATTTACCAACACATTTATCTTATTATGGTGCAATTATAGTCATGCACAATACTAGCAAAGAGTGATTCACACATTTCGACTCATCACACAGAATGACTTTCTGTTTGCGCTATTGTTGCGTAAGTCAATCATGGCTTTTGTCCCAGCCCGCAGAAAAAGCATGTAGCGTGAGCATACATAATGAACACAGCCCAATTAACATGCATGAATCATGAATAGGTTTTAAATTAGGGCTGAATTTCCCTTGAAGTGTCTTACAGTCTAATTAAGCTCACAGAAAGCTCACAGTCTTTAAAGTACTTTGCCAATTCTGTGAGATGCATCTTCTTTAGGATTTATTCCCTGAGTTGCGTAAAAGCCTTTATGAACGTTTTTCTTACTGCATAGACTTACTGTACCAGTCTGTGTGAGAGCATGTGACTTCTGATTGTGTGAATGTGCTGCCACCTATTGGTACTCCAACCATTAGCCGTTATCCTCCACCTGTTTTTGCTCCTGTTTTTTTGAAGAATCAGGTGTTAAATTCGATGTTTGTGTGATGTAAAATGTATTTAGGTCTAGCTGCTCCACTGAATCACTGAATCATATCTTAGTTTTTCTCAGTAAACCCGTGATTTAGCTTGTGTGTCTAACACTTCTGGTTATAATTCACAGGGCGGGGGTCCTTTGCGCATATGCGACCAATCAGAACCTGAGTTCACAGCTGAAGAGCATGAGGAGGCTGGTGAAAAGTAACTTGAAAGACCTGCACACCTTTGCAAATCAGACCCCCGCAGTAAGTTAGACCCCCGCAACTCTAACATGTACACAAACACAGTGACATCACAGCTGTGATAATGGTTAATTTTACAATTAGTAATCTGTCTTCTCTCCCTCAGCAAATTGATTACCTGATCTCTCAGTATGGCACTGTGAAGAACCATGTGATCTATGACCTGGAGAGTAAGTGTGTCACAGGTCCTCTTGAGTCTGTCTGTGTGTAATGTGAGCGCTGATGTTGACTCTGTGCTGTGTCTGCAGATGTAGGTTTGATCTTGGGTGGGAGGATACATGAGGAGCTGGGAAAAGACGTGCAGCCTGCGCTTGCTGTAGCTCTCAGCATGGCTGGAAGTATGTCACTCGTCTAGATCATTCTCTGTGTCTCTCTCTCTCTCTCTTTCAGTGTTTTGTATCATTTTTAGCTCCTTGCTGTGACACCCTGAACTTACACCTTTTCTTGGATAAATATTTATTGTAATATATCATATGACATGTAAATACAATACTGGTAATACTATACAAGCCATTGCTTTTTAGTGTCTTACTTTACTGTTTTGTCTTTGATTTGTTAGTCAAAGTGGAGAAAGCCATTAAAGGTAAACCCTAAAAGACCCTGACTGGTCCTTCCTGTGACCTTTTATCTGTAACATTGTCGTGATTGGCTCTTTTCCTTCAACACCGGCCCAGTTCTTTCCCCTGTGTGTTGTTGCATCCTTCCCTGGTGGATCCTGCCCATCTTGTTTCTTTAAACCAAGATACCTGGAAAGTTCTGAAATATACCAAAAGTTACAGATGTAATGTTGACTGGAGCATGTGTGGATTTTGTTCCGAATTATTTAAAGTTGTGATTGTCCAATGATCATTAGAGTATGTTCATTGGTACGCATTTGTTTCTTCTGTTAGCAATGCGAGACACTAAGGATGCTCTGGAGAACGTAAGTTTGACCTTGGAGACACTGCAAGAAGGAACAGGCAAACTGCAGGCTAACCTCAGCATGGTGCGCGGCAGCCTCAGCAACGCCCTTAACGATCCCGTCTGCGCAGACATGCGCTCACCTGCAGCCGACGTCTGCCGCAACATACGCAGCACCCTTCCCAGACTAGAAATCGCAGCCAACTACTCATCAGTACTAAAATTACTTCTTATTTTTTTATTAACTAGAATTGCCATTGACGAAAAGTTTTTTAATAAACGCACGTTTTTTTGGTAGTTGCCTGATGTAACCGAGCAGTTAGACAAAGTGAACGAAGTTCTAAAGACGGATCTCAGCCGCATTGTTGAAAAGGTACTTTATGGCAAATTTGCAGTAACATGCTTAAATAGTTTTAGATTGCTC
>JAZGTK010018441.1:0-11843 GCA_036877625.1 Ambastaia sidthimunki | reverse complement strand
TATATTGGCAGAAGTTTTTTCACTCTCTGCTGTTACCCTTTCTCTGTGCATCTGACAGATTCATCTCTCTCTCTGTCATTATATCTGTTCTGAAGCTGAATTTCATTTCATACTTCATTCTTGCCCCTTTTCCGTTCCTCACCATCCAATTATCTTATTTTTTTCATCACAATTCTTTCTCAGCTTTTGTCATGTTTGATAGTTACAGAGTAAAACTCAATTCTGTGTTGTAAAGCTACTGAAAGTCACAGGACACACACTACATGGCATAAGGTCTGGTCCACAGCTTATTCCGGCTCAGCCAGATATCAGCCTGCCTAGACAGGAAGAGATTTTCTGATTGACATGTAAAGAAGCCAGTTACTTGCTGAGGCATAACATTCAGACATGAGCTTATCTGAAATTGATATATACCACAATAATATCTCAAAGAGGGAAAAATATGATTAGTCTGTGCCTGTGTTTGTATGGAAAAGTCCAAAAAGTAGCTAAAAGCTGTTGCCTCAAAGGGTACATGCCTATATACACTACCTGTCAAAAGTTTGGACACACTTGACTGAAATGTTTCTTATTATCCTAAAAATCTTTTCATCTAAAGCTGTTTGTTTAAATGTTTAAAATTATTATTGTAGAGTAAAGTATAACTGTACCAACACATTAATTTCTGTTTTTCAGAAAATTACAATTTTATTTTAAAAATGTTTTTAAAATGAATGGTTTGGATCAAATAATGAAGAACAAGCAGCCAATATGAGGGGAACTCCTTCAAAACTCTTTGAAAAGTTTCTCAAGGTAATTACTCATAAAACTGGGTAATAAAATGTCAGGAAAACATTTTTCTAAGTTCTAGGAAAAGGGTGACTACATTAAATATGCTAGAATATAACCTAGTTTAATTTATTTTCAATTTATTTTTTAATCACAGCATAATTCCCAAAGTTACATTGTGTTATTTCATAGTTTTGAGGAATTTACTATTATTCTAAAATGTAAAAAAAACATTAATAGAAAATGAGTGAGTGTTTGACTGGTAGTGTAGACAGTAGATGGTAAAATAGCTCACTAGATTTTGAAACAGTGTGAGACTCTATGCAGTAGGAGGAGAGCTGCCTGGCCCATTGCTAATGACCCCAGAGCGGCCAGCAGCAGCATTTATTAGGAGAATGACAGAGCATGACTGCAAATAAGTGCTAAAAACAGAAGGCACATTTTAAGACACCTGCATGCAGTGATGACTGTGCGCACATACACAAAGGCTCTGTTCCAAAAGAGCGCTTCCTTGCGGTCTGAATATGAAGGCAGCTATGCTACAAGACAGTCGTCATCCTAATGTCATACAGACCTTATAAGTACACAACACAAATGGTCTTATGATAGCATGTGACAAACAATAAGCACTTTAATAACCACAAAAATATGTAGGATACACATATTATGAGACATATACAAGATTTATAAGATAAATATAAGATGTTTTTAAATATACTGTTCTTAAGTAAAACTTTTTCAAAATTAAATGAATCTTGGAGAAAAGCAAATTGTACATTTTAAATGTGTGTCTGACACAATGCATTTGTCTCTGTAAGACACACATGCAATAATACTACCTTAGAACATGGCTAGAAATAAGGTAGCATAATGTAGACCAACTTCTAACCTCCTATAATTCATAACTAAGTTTCAATTTT
This sequence comes from Ambastaia sidthimunki, assembly GCA_036877625.1. NCBI lineage: Eukaryota > Metazoa > Chordata > Actinopteri > Cypriniformes > Botiidae > Ambastaia > Ambastaia sidthimunki. Next base: position 10,155 of record JAZGTK010018441.1, on the reverse strand, counting down.
TAAAAAACAGCCTTCACACCAGCCCAGCCCCAGCGTGTCATATCACTTACACCTGCATCTATATCTGTGCACAGCATCTCAGCAGGGATGAGCCAGGCTTGATCTGTCAGAGTGATGGCCAGTTTGCATTTAAAGAACAACACAGCATCTGCAAAGTCATGGCACTCTCATTTCCATTACCATTTATCTACAGATCCATCAGACGAGCCTCAAGATTTAGATCACTGTGTGTATGTGCTCTCTGTCTCTCTGTCTCTCTCCCCTCCTAACTTCTCTCTCCTGCTTATCCAATCCATACACAGCAAATTGGTAATTTTGGAATCGGCAGCCTGTTACCCAAATTCCTAATTTGTGATTGTTCTCACGTTGAGCATGTGCATGCAACTGCGATTCCGTACATCACAGCTGCATCTAAACACAGGGGCCTATTGGATATATATGTGCTTATTATACCTGCGTGCAGATGGAGACAGGCTGCAGCTACCAGGCTGAGATGGGCCTGTGTCTATCCCCAGAGATAGGGGCCGCCTGCAGGGGTCCAAACAGCTCAAGCTCAGCATACGCTGTACTCTCAGCCGGCATCTGGATGCCGCTCTCAAACATTGCTGTATGCAGCCATCTGTCCCCAGCTATATCTTCTCTGAGACAGAGCACATCTTTATGCTGATCTGTGTAGTGAGGCATTATAGAATAAGAGACAAGTACACTAGTGTGACACTGATGACAGCTGGACTACCGCTGTCTCTGTTTTTTGTTTTTCTGAAAGTGTGTGTTCACTCATAACATGTTTGCTATCAAAACTCACCTGCATGAAATGAAGTACCAGCTCAGCAAAACAGTTGACTAAATAACTGTTCCTTTATTGACTGTATACAAACGCAGACTTGAAATGGGCTTACTATGGGCTTACTATAACTAAAGCCAAGAGGTAAAGCACAATGACACATGAAATTTCTCATCATGACTTAAGGCTTAAGGTTTGGAAAGAGGGGGCGTGTCCAGTTTAGACAAGCATCTGTTTTTAAAACTGCTTACAGCACCTTAAGTATCAACTTGACACCTATGTAAACTATCTTAAAACAAATGCACAGGGTGTAAATTTGTGAAATGCAGAAAATCTATTTCTGCCTTAGTCTCAAAAAACACAATTTCGAGGCTACAGTAACACACAACAAACTGAAACATACACAGACTGAAACACAGACACTTGCAGAGATGCATCTGTGGGCCAAATCATAGACAACGGAAGACAGTTGAGAAATGTGTCAAGTGCAGAATCACTTTGATTTCTCCACTTAAACTAATCAACTGATGAAACCGTAGCTGTGGAGTTACCAACAGAAAATATAACCGCAGAGCAACTTACCATCTTTATGAAAAATACCATCTTTTATGCAGAAAGCACCTTTTGAAGTGAGACAAATGATTACATACATACATAACAACCCTAAAACCATCAGTCTGCAGCTTGAGGAAGATGATTGTATAAAGCTGAAAACTGCCATAAAGAGGCTTGATTCAATATGTAAACATGAAGGAACAAAAACAAACCGATTGGCTAAGGGTCAGGCCAGGTCAACTTAAGGCTGTTGACTCAAATCCCAAAAGGATGCACTTAACCCCCGGCATCTAACCCCAGGAGGCTCCGGGGGGTCTGTCCCTGTGGAGGTCTTTAACAACATCAACAAATTCCACCATCTTCAGTGGGGTTGCAATAAATAAATAAACGTTCTCTTTCAAGCGACGGCAGCCAGTTGGTCAGGCTAAGAAGCCGTATATACCATTTGATGAGGTCACCAAGTGGATGTACTGTTGGTCGCTAGTTGGGGTTTCTACTTGACTGCAGTATCAAAGCTTACAGGGAGACACTTTATCTGCGCAACTCAAGATGTCACATTGGCAACAGTCACAAACCAGTCTAACACCACAAATCAGCAACTCAAATAGAAAATGAATAACTTCAGTTGCTTGGTTGCTGAAAATTGTTGCCTGTATTAATGCTGTATCATTCAGAAGCCTTTAAAGGGAGTTCTAGCATGATAGAGAGGAGTATTGTGGTAGGGTTGACTGTGGGTGCAGTAGTTGCAGAGGTTACTGGAGTAACATATCCCTCCAGGGGTTTGACTAGCACAGTGCACGGATACACACACTTGTGTGGGGGTTGCATGGTGAGATAACCTCTAATGTGAGAGGTGGAAGGTGTTTGAAAGATGAGTTTAGCTGAGTCCTACACAACCGTTTTTACTCATGCTTCTTCCAGCTGATGGTATGCTAATTATAGTGCTAATCCTCTGCACATATCAGCCCTGACATAAACACTGCTGGGGAAGGGTGTCCATAGCAACTCTACTGCTTTTAACTGTTTTTTATATGTGATATTCATACCTGCTTCAATATGAAAGTTGATGCCCTCGCTTCTGTGCTTGACAGGGAATGCACACATATATTAATACATTTTAATAAATAAAAGTTTTTTTAGACCACAAAGAGGCCACAGGCAATAGAGACATTACATATCTTCCCATGTATGGTGAAATGATTTCACATTTGTTGCACTACGCTTAAACACTTATAGGTACAGTATGGATATGAATACAGATTCTGAATACAGAATCACTCTGAATACAGAGTAAACAACAATCCATCAATATTATATTACTTAGAATTTAGTTGGAACTGTGGTCTTTAAAAACAAAAACTATCCTGTTAAATAATCTGGAAAAGACTTTCTCTGAAGAAGTTTTGTGCAGGAAATTCTAGATGCTGATTAAGTGATGATGAGTAAGTGATGATGAGTAAGTGATGTATGTCACTAAATCAGAGACCCTCCCCTCTCTATGTGGTTGGATGTGTCACAGGAGACAGATGTTAATACCAGGTGTATTCAGGGATAGTACATTTCTCTGGACGTTGTCATTCTATATTAACAAAAGACATGTCACACACATCAACTGATAGCCACACCTTGATATGTCCATCCTTGACCTGAGGGGCCACATCTGCTCTGATTTCAATGCTACAGTGCAGGAGAAGAAAAAAAAAGGCAAGAGAATCTCTAAATATAAACACGACCATGGGACTCTAGTCAGTCCTTGCCTTGGGCACACACACAGCTTTATTTGTGGGGGGCAACCTGACACAGCCATGCGGTCAGCTCTGCCTGCTGTCTTTGTTGCCACACAAAGAGAGAAAGATTTAAGAGGTCATATTGAGTCAGTGGGACTTTCCCCCCATCTTAACTGAGTAACAATTGTGTGTATTCTTTTATGACAAAAACTCCCATTGAAAAGTGATGCTTGTAGCACTGAGACAGGACAACTGGCCCCTCTCAATGGAAAACTGCTAATGCCAGTAAGACAACTGGAGTGGCATCACTGGTAACCACAGTACTGAGTCAGAGAGGGAGGTCTGGGCTTTTGGAATAACAGGTGCATGCCTCCTGACCCAGTTAAGAGTGGCAGCAGATGTTTTGACATCTCAAAAAAATAAAAAAAATCTATTACACACTGTTATATGTAAAACGGATAATGTGACCATATTTCATATAATATATTTCAAAAACATATTTTCATGTAAACTCCTGAGGCAGGTAAGAGAGTGGGAAGGTGAGAGGAAAAAAACAAACAGCACAGAATGTAGGTTATGTTAGTGTGGGTGGTGAATAACTAGGGTTTAGTTCGTAACAGGGCTGTCAAAACTCAGGGGGCACGATCGTGAGGCCAACTGAACCTGAGTCATCTGATACAAAATTAATGCTTGTATTTTCTTGTGTTAAAGATACATTTCTGTTTTAAACTAAAATTCACAATCATTTTCACACCCAATATTTTTGCCCACGCATTGAAAAAAATACAGATGTCTAAGCAGGATGATCTGAGCATATACGCTTTAAGACATCCAAGTTTAACACACCACAGAGTCTTCCCAGCTGAAGAGGAAGCAAGTTTGTAGCTGCTGAGGAATACCAAGGCACCAAGACTCGCAGGAGACCCTCCACTTATCAACCTTAATAGAAAACCTATGATCATTTTACTAACATTAACTATTCCAAACACCCCAAAATGTGAATAAAGCTAAGAGAGGCATGTTAGAAGATTGTGACTGCATGTCTGGACCTGGTTCAGTCTCAGAGCTGGGATTAGTGCAGCATTAACAGATCTTTATCATTAGGATAATCAGCCCATCATTAAGGGGGAAATCCAATAGGATATTAGGGGTACAAGAGCCCTGTAATCCGATTACAGCAATGAGCTCATTAGCCATACCTCTATTCCCTAAAACATCAGTTAAATTTTGCTATTTGATTTCCAGAGCAGAGAAACAATAAGTAGCAGCATAAACAAATCAATACCATTCATCTGTAAATCTCCTCAAATCAATCAAGAATTTTTAGACCTGTAGTTGAATACACTGGAGAAACACAACACAAAAATAATTACAGATAATACAGCAATTTACTAGCAGCCGCCTCATTACCATAATGTGCGTTTCAAAGCCTGTATGGAATCGGATGTTGTCATTTGAAGCAAAGACACAAACACACCAAAGAAGTACTGCTGATAAAAGGAGAAATGAGGCTAGCATGCACACGAACAACACAACAACAGCAGGAAGTAAGATGGACACCAAAACTGATGTGCAGCAATAGAATAATTGATTCAAGAGGAAGTAAAAGATAGAATTAAACCAGAGAAATAAACAGAAGAGAGCAAAGGTAAATGTTTCTTCTTCTTCGCTCCCTCCATATTTCTTGATAACTTGCCCTCTTCTGGGAATACATCTCTCCTCTAGCTGTAACTCAGCTGGGCTGGAGTTTATCAGCCAGTTGGGCTGACTGCCCTGCCAGATGAGTGCTTGGATCAGCAGAAATACACAAGGTATAGAGACACACTTCTAGTGATAACTATTTCTCACAAGATGCTCTAAACATACTATACTCCCCACATCCACTCTGCCCCCTGCAGCAGACAGCCAATCGTTTGCAGCCTCCAGCACTGACCAAATATCTGTTCCTGTATTAGCCTGGGAAAAGACCAAAGGCTTTTCTTTGATGATTTCTTTTCTTTTGATTTTATTTTGATCAGTATGTTTGCATCACAGGACTGTTTTTAAAAATTCAAAGCAAACTTCCATAAAGCATTTAAAGTGTGAAGTGGCAAAGATTGCTGTTCCAACAAACAGCAATGTTTTGGTACGGCTATAAGTCCCACACTGTACACACTTTATCAAAATCAAATGACTACAAATGATTTAAAGTTGTCTCTGCTTATCAAACTATAATTGGTTTCAAAGTATTTTGGAACAAAGAGGAAACAAAAAACACTTAAACCATAAAGACCAAAATGAACCATAAATTGTTAAACTATTAGAGAGTAAAGCAAGATGAGGTTTTTCAATGTCAATAAATGTGAACAACTTTTACATAGCTTTCTGGCACGAAACAGGCCTTTGGAAGTTTTCTTGCAAAGAGCTAAAACTTGTTTACACTATCAACTGACAGATTTTTTTTTAATTAGCATTTTTGCTCAAAAACATACATAATTAATGAATATAATAATTCATGTTAAATATATTCAAAATCAGAAAAGTTCTGTCAGAAAAAAAATGGGTGAAGATACAGATTCCACCCCATGTGTTTCAGGGGGCTTGGCACCCACAACCTCCCCATCACTGTGCTCCCCACTCACTCCTTCTGTTACTTGCTTTCCCTTTCCTCTTCTGTACCTCTTTTTCCATCCCAACGCTCAGTTGTACCCTCAGTGGCACCGCCCCTCCTCATGTCACTCCACACTTTTCAAAAGCGCCGCCTGCCACAGATGGATTACGCTGCTGACCAATTATACAACTCCTCAGGATTGCCACAGTCACAGGCTTTACCATCTGATCATGAAAGTTAAACATAGCTCTGTTCCTGTAGCAGAATTAACAGAGCATGGCACTAGCAAAGAAGAGGCCATGAGTTTAATTCCCAGGGAACATGTACTAATGTAAACTAAATGTAAACATTACACAGTCCACAACTACTACTACTCGTTTGTGTGCCATGTGTAGCCAACATGCCACGACGTGTAACCAAGTTATTTGTGCCAGCTTTTAACTCTAAGTGTGACAGCGTTATATGTGGGTGATGCATTGCTCTCGTAAACCCAATGTGGGGGAACCGTGGCTTCGTAGAAGGATTAAGGCTACAAAAGCTGCTCGGAGCTAAGGCTGTGAATGGTTTTAAGCCACAATGGGATGGTGGGATCTTGTTCTTTCATGAGGTGCCAGTGAAAAAAATCCCTCTAGAATTCCTTTGATTAAACAACCACAAATACTACAGAAACTTCTTCAGTCTGGAAATTTGATGTACAAAAGAGACGTCAGGAGAGGTCAACGCCATTTACGTGCTAGACTGAGCAACCACCATAGACTCAAAGTGAGAAATCAGCCACGCCGAGAGCCAAGCTAATATCATAACTGGCTACGCAATGTGGACAGAAACAGAAGGGAGTCATCCAAGCAAGCCTTTAGCTGGACTGTGGGGGTAATATTAGCAGGGCACTGCTCCATTAATGATCAGCCAGACTGCAGGATCACAGGTGGTGCTGAGGGGCAGTAGTAGCCTAGGATCCGATGGCACATGTGAGGATTTCCAGTGTCTTGGCTGGAAGGTAGTTTGGGGAGAGGGGGGAAGAGGAGGTGCAGCCAGGTGGGCAACAGATGCACCCAATGAATACCCGTTCCAGTTCAACAAAGAGAGGGCAGGATGTAAGGGAACAGTGAATACATTTTCCCTACAGAATAACACGCTGGACCGAGACATTTGTGAGCGGGCACAGGTGGCAGCATATGTGCACTGTCTTGGTCTACTGAATATGGCTGACATAAGCTTAAGGAGATGACATCCACAACCTCCATTATAGGTTGTGCAGGGACCCTAACATTAAGTACCTTCAAAAACAACTCCCTCAGAATACAATAAGACAATCCAATAGCTTAATGTACATGTAGGTTATATAGATGTTAGGTTTCAGACTTAGGTGGTACCTGGGATTTATGATTTATTATGTGACACAAAAATTATAGCCATTCATACAGTGAATTTGACAAAGCCATTAGCATCACTCAAACAGAAAAATAAGTCTGTGACTGACTGATTTCAAAAAGTCAGTCAGCTAATCTGCTGAGGTTGAAGTTGATGAACAGCTGAAATTGAAAAGCAGTGCCGGCAGGCGTTTGGAGTAAATCATGAGTGTGACATCACCTCAATCAGTTGGACTTTAAAGACAACAGATTGTGAACGTCATCCCGTGTTGGCTCCAAGGAGATCTATATAATAGCTTCAGCTATCTATCTGTTAGCATTCCAATTCACCTCAAAGGCAGTTGCTTGGCTGGTGCAGCACCCCCAAAAACACACTTTGAAATCTGCCATCTGTCCATCTGTAACAGAAGTTTACCTGAGCTGCAAATGCCATGATGCTAAAAACTTTGGAACTGCAAGGAAATGTTGTCATGACACAGCTAATTGGGTGATAGTACAGCAAAAACACGTTTCAGGCCATCATAATCCTTAGCTGTGATGTTCAAGGCAGTATACAGGAAAAAAATATAAGAAGTTAAAAAATCAATTGTTAAGAGCAATGATTGATGTGTTTGATAGATTATTATCTACAAGGGCTAACTGGACTATGTTAGCCTAACTCGTCATGCTTAAACTTATTTATATATAAAAACAACATCATTAAAAAAATACTTCAAGCTTTAAAGGCTAAAAAGGCTTTATGGGCAGACATTCAGTTAATTAATTCATTTAATTCCCTCTCCCATTTTAATTAGATTCTTTCCAGCTGAATGTAAATTGAGCCTTTCAACAAATTAGGGCTTGAGTTAGTGGGTTAAATGTGCATCAGGTGTGAAACTGAATGATGAAATTCAGGACAGTTTTTAAAGCACACGAATCTAGCTGGTTTTCATACAGTCATGGTTGATTTGGATTTTGAATGCATACTCATTCAGTCCTTTACCCCAAGAAAATGAGACGGGCTGGAGATTTGCAGTAAGTGTGTGTAAACGCTTCGTGTGATGCACTGAGGGCACATCTGCGCCAAAAAAATGATCTTTCTCTTATCTTTAGGGCTTTGAAAACAGGCTGACTGGCTGTTTAGATAAAGGTGGTTTAAAAGTGTGCTGTCCCGGTTATTTTGAGATGAGCTGCACACTGATATAAAAAAAATTTTTTTACACACACACACACACACACACAATACTTTACCATAGTTACCATAACTAACTTTATCCTACTTTTCATAACAAAAAAGTAAGCTACAGTACAAACCCCTTCAATCCTAAACTAATTATGTCACACATTTCAACATATTCAATACCAAATAATAAGAAAAGTGATTAACATTTTAATGAGCCGGGTGATGGCAATATCTTTTATTAACTCCAGGGAAAGTTGATTATTGATTCAGGGCTACAGACAGTGTAGTTATCCACACACCGCTGCACCTTTCCTGCCTCATTTTTAAAGCTGCACACACAGACAAAGCAAAGGTGACTTTGCGATTGTGTTTGAGACAATAGATGGGGAAGCATTTGTAACAATAGGATGTGAATTTGTTAAGGCATTTACATTTTAAAAGCTGAAAATAACCTAACGACCAAAAATGTGCAATGACAAGGTCACCGCGACAGAAGACGTTACGCATATTCAAGAAACACGATCAAGGTGTGACGGGCTTTAATGGGCTGATGCAGACAGCGGGAGTCAGATGTGCCGGTTCTGATTTATTTGATTTATAAGCATCTTATTCATCCGTTCCTCCCTCCATTTATTGCTTCATAACTCTGTTCTGACCTGAAGGAGCAGCAGTCAGAAAGGTGAACCGTCTGGGAATAATTTTAAGCATTAGTGAGCACCATAAAAGCTTGTTCCGTCATAAACAGATAGAGTAAAGACATACTGATGGGCTGTATGCTAATAAGTTCACAGGGAAAAGCCAATTCCAAGGGCACCTTGAATGCCTCTTTCTTACACACATGCACACGTGAAAACACCAGGAGAAAATACCAATATCTTCATTTATGATAGACTGGGGCGCTCAATACCGCACCTGAAGATATACGTTCCTGCAGAGTTAAATTCCAGCCCTTGATTAGCTTGTTGAGCAGTGTTTGATTAGAACTGGAACTAAACTCTGCAGGAACTCAACTCTTCACTAGCAGGGGTGAGCGAGACAATAAACAGATATTGTCAATAGGACCAAATGCGGTGTATGATCGAAGAACAGCCATTAAATTAATTCACAAACCATACTGGCATTCATTCCAGAGGCTTTGTTGCATTCATTAAGTGACTCTGAGATGAGAAACGCCTGGGGTTTCGAGGTTTAAGCAAATCAAATCTAAAAGCGAAACAGTAGGAATGTTTTTGCCCATTTTTTAAATTTAAAGATGAACCCGGCTGACACCCTCAAAATATAAACCTATTAAGCCTCTCTCGTTAGCCGTCAGTTTGTTATTGTTCATGCTCTTTGGCCCATGGTGCTTCGAACCACATTAGTTCCATCACTGAGCAGCAAATAGCAAAACACAGTCCTTCTCCCCGATGTGTCCATTACCAAGATTATTACTAGAATAACCATTTGAGCTTTGCTGTATGAGCTCCCTCAAACAAACACAGTAGAGTCCTTCTTAGCAACATTCTGCTGGACACAAGATTTACTGTATTCTAGATCTCCTTCATCAAGTTGTTATTCTTTTTTTTTTGGCCGAGTAGGTCCCTCGACCACTTACTGTTGAGTTCACTTCAATCTACTGATAGCCTTCTGGCAGCTGCTGGCTGGAGGTTGTTTAGAGCAAATTACAACTCTTATATCTTTCAATTACTGCTAAAGTCAGTCTGATCATGCCCAAGGAGGCACCTCAGTCCACTTTACACCATTATGTCATTACTCCAGAAGCCTTTCCCAAGCTGATGGAAAGATGGATAAAGTAAGAAACCTCAAAGTACAGATAAATCTGAAGTGCTAAAAATCTGCTAAATAAAGTAGGAGAAAACCAGGAGAAAGGGGTTAAGGCCTTTTCACCAGTCCAAATATTTTAAAGATAACTACATAACACTATATACACTATGAGACTGCCTGATCTAGTCAAAGCCAAATCACCT
>JAZGTK010018440.1:0-11843 GCA_036877625.1 Ambastaia sidthimunki | reverse complement strand
ATGTGACTGCTGTCTGGATTTGATTAAAACATTTAATTTAATTTTATATGGCTTAATTACATCTCCGTGAGTGAGTGCCTAACATAGAGCAGTCTGTTCTACAGTGCAAAGACATGTGGCGACAGGAGAAAACAAGCTATTTACATGCAGCTAGATCAGAAAGTAATTGGAAACTGCAAAGCCTTGTGATACAAAAAGAGTTTTTCAAAAAATCTCTCGTTTCTGATTGGCAGAAAAGTTTAGAGACCCATAATCGAATAGTTCCATTATTATGTATTAAAGTAAGCGGCAATATTTTAGCGATTGTCTTAAAGCTCATACTGCGATACGACACTTTCTTTCCAATGTTTTGCATGAGCAGTTTTCAATTATGCCTCTGTTTGAGAATGGCAGAAAACTCATTAGAAATCAGCTGAATGGAAATAGATGCTATCGTATTAATGAAACTTTAATGGAACTTTTTATAGCACTTGTCCTACGACCTTTACATCTAAAATAAAATGTTACATTTTAATAATACTTGTTCAGTGTGTGACCAAGTGAGTCCCCTAATGTGACACACTTCTTTGAAGGTCAGCAAAAAGGACGTTCATGTACAAACACATTAAAATAACTCTCTGAGTGCAAACCTAGCGCAAACTGTCTTTTTATTACTCTTTAAGCATTTCAAAGCCCAATTAATCAAATACTTGATGCATTTGTTTGCCACACCAATTCCTTTTTTATGCAACTCGTCATCCTGGAATGAAACATCTAAAATAAAAGCCCAGCAGTTGCAGCATCCTGTAAACAGACTGCAGGACAGGAAAACCTTTGGGAGTCAAGATTCAGGTAATGAATAGAGACAAGTCCAACAGCAGCAATCTGTATTGGTTTAACAAGATTTATTGTAGTGGGCCAATAAACTGCATCAGGTATCAGCGCTACATGCAAACTGAAGCACTGAGGCACTTAAATTGTGGTTTGAAGAAACTATCCAGGGTGCATTTGTGGGATTTTCTGACTTTTCCTGCATATATTGGGCTCTTATATAGAAGATGAATTGATATATCAAACAAATAGATGTCTTTACTGATTTTGTGAATCATTCTTCCAACAAAATCCCTTTTATAACAGGTTCCTTCAAACTTAAATTCAAAATGAAACGCTACTTTTCCTTCTTTAACTTTCTGGGCCTGACTGGACAAGTTGAGATGTTTGGTACAGCATTCATGAGTTTTGCTTGGATTGATTTAACGTCATTTGTTTTGTCGTTGCTTCAGTACATTTAAGAAAAATCTGTATGTGTATTTTACTGTAATGTATCAATCATTTCCGTCATCACAAACGGAATAAAAACCTTCCATTGGCAGAGTGAAAGGAATGTTTGGATCCACAAGAGCAACATTCACTAAGAACAAACATCTGAATGGCAGTAAGTAAGTCTTGCCTGAATTATAGCAGCAGTTAGTTTAGGACAAACCTGCAAAGGTCAAACAAAGCCTGTTAAAAACAAGGTAAAATATGTCTGAGCAGTGTTGAAATAAAAAAATGAAGAACTTGATTTTTTATTTCCTTGGCAGTAAGGCCAGGAACAAGAAAAACAATGTTGAAGTTTTAAGCAAAATGATAGGAAAGATGTAAACCTAAATAAAGATACAGGCCGAAATTTAAATTACGTTTGTAAGTGGTTTGAGCTCAATTAATTGCAGAACTTTGTGGAGAACAAAAAGAAGAAATGGATTTGCATTTCCATAAGGACAGCAGTGTTTGCAAGACAGCACAAGAATAGTGTACAAGTTTTAGGAAAGTTTATGTTTAAAGCCTCTTGGTAGTGTGAAGGCAGTTTCTATGGTTAAGAAGAAAGTAATTAAAAACAAATCAGAATTAGCGATCAATAGAAAGTTAGAGTCTAATATGGGAGAGAAGACAAGGGCTCAGATAAAAATAAAGCAGAGAAATAGTAACACTCAGTATAGTGCTGCTTTAGTTTAGTGTGTTAAACATTTCAGGATAAATAAATAGCAGAATTTCAATACCTGGGTATAAGATTCACCTAATCAGAGTGTTTAAGGATCAATACACACTTTTTGCAAACACTGCAGAGATAAGTGAGATCCATAAGTAGCTGTATACGTACAAAATGTATATATCATATGATTTTAGTTTTTTTTAACCCCATTAAGTTGTGAAAGTAAAATTTGTCAAGACATTCTAAACGTAAGATCTTAGATGTGTTTAAAAAGCAGGAAAAACAGCACTATTTTCCATCTAATACATAATTTATGTTGTTTGTTCCTCCTGTCTCATGGCTCTTCTTGTTTTAATCTGGAAACGGTTTTAAAATTCAGCCACACATATCAAATCAACTCAATTTGACAGTAGATTTTTTCCTCTCGTGTTGATTGCTAATCTAATTCTCTCGCATTCGGCAGCAAAAGTGTCTCCAGGGCTTTTATTCTGATTCAAGTATTAGTTTTTAATGAAAGATTATGTATGTGTGCAGCCCTATCCTATATCCTATAACTGTAGCTAAATACTTTATGGATTTCTCTTACTGGGTACACATACAGATGTCTGGTGTGCAGGTTGGAGAGCTAAAGTCTTAAGCAGGGACAGACAGGTGAGAGACGACAGCCGATTCCTGTGACAAATTCATCATCAGTTCCACTAGAAATCTGCCAAAGTTGATTGCATCTCATTACGGAACTCACTGTGAAAGTCTTTGTATCATTAACCTATTATTCATTTAGGCTTTATATCATGAAATATAATCATTTCATTTTCATTAAAAGGAAGTTCATTTTTATATAATGGAATAAAGCAATTAAAATTAACCTAATCACATATCTAAAAGATCTTTAAATCAACTACGACTTCCCAGCTAACAATTTTAGGTTGTAAGAATGTTTTCCTAATGTTTCCATTAACTCACAAAAACGTTACAAATGTCATTTTGAAAGTTCTAGAAACGTCCAGTTTTTTGGTTATAAGAACATTATACAAACACTACATCATTATTAATTCTTTAACATTTTTAAAACGTTCCACTAATTATTTAAGAACAACGTTTTGATGAGACATATAACAGAAAAAAGTTGCTCTACATTACTGCACGTTTCTTGATAATGTTAAGAGAACTTTAGCCAACGTTTTGAGAACGTTCCCTGTTAGCTTGTTGCCAGCATTAGGTTTCAGTTGTCAAGGACTGTTCTAGAAGGATAGCCCCTGTACAGAGGTAGATATCAGTCGAACACATCCCTAATGAATCCCTAACTGAGCTGCAGAAATCAATGGTGCACTAAATAAGTGGGGTTGTAGCACATTATGTTGGCATTAGTTTTAATTTAATGAGATGGAACCATTCTGTGCTGGTGGAATTGATCTTTTTAATTGCCCTTGAGAAATGTGTTTAAATCGGAGACCTTTTCTCGACACCAGAAACTTTCTGTATAGATCTATGAGAACTTTAATTTAATTAAAGGAGATTTTCACGACACAACCGCCCTGTTTTATGGTTTGCAAAATATCACAATCTCTTACAAATATTCCTCTCAAACTACCTCACAAAAAGGTAAAAAATTATGAGTCACTTTTGGTCATGTGACGTGAACTGAAGCTTAGATTTATCCTTAAATGTTACAGATGACCTGGCTGTAGTCTATTAACATAAATGCTAACTTTTTAGATGTTATTGTATATGTGAATAAATATTCAGTATATGTGAAACAATATTACAGTATGTTGTAGCATAAGGGACATTTTGACAGGCAGAACATTATATATGACTCATACCCAAACGTTTGTTTGCTGGGAGTATTTGGCGTTGACAATGCAAAAATTAAATATAATTTATTATTTTTCAGTTTCATTTTGTAATTGAACAATAATCTTTTAATTGAATGATAATCGTATTTAATCGTAAATAAGTTTTCCGCCTGCGGAAGCTACTAGCGAGACAAGGCGTTTCCAAGACAACAAACATCAACGCGCATGCGCACACGACGTGACAAGCTGAATAGCGTTAAGTCGCGCCGGTGAACTTGTGTCGTCTGTGATTTCAGTCAGAAACAACAATTGCAAGAAGGTAAGAAGTGCTAATTTTAAACAGTTAACAATTTAAAATAAATTATATACAATGTCAAAACACCTTCAGATTCATTACGCATATTACAAATAAATACATGTTTTTATGCCCCACCTGGCTACTGCAATGTAAACAAATACATGTAGTGTTCCGTTATTCATTCATATAAAGTCATAGTTCGTCGCTCACTAATAAATAAACAAAACACACAGTTTGTTTAAGCAGAAATTGGTAAAACACTGTTAGCATTAGTACAACACATGCAAAATTTTAAATTGTCGGGCTGTATTTTCAGCGTTTAGCCCTGTTAGGGATACTGAGGTGAAATTGCATGCGTTTTTATTCAAGCCATCATAATTATCCATGTCAATTAAATGCAGGTGAATAATTCACACAGACATGTGAAAACCTAATATTGTCAGACAGTGTTTCCCTTGTTTTGATGGCAATGCTGTGTGACAGCCGATCAGACTTTTACTGTAGCTTGTCCTACGTTATTAGGATTTCTCAGAGGAATAAAACAAATGCGGTGACATTGAGGGCTGTGTATATGCGAGTATATGTGAAAATAGCTGATGTGGTAGTATTTTGCATGCAAGAGTGTCAATTGATAACACTTGTAGCTGTCTGCGTTTTGTCCCATGATGCACTGAGCGTGATGCTGCATGGATTTGAGTTTTTTTCTCTGGAGACCCAGCATGAAAAGATGTCAGTTTGTGATGTGTTCCGCTTCGTTTTTTTGTGAAAGTCTCCTTTAAATGTCAGAAGATGAACAGGTTTCTTCTAACAGAATCTCAGTGTGATTATTTTACTAGATGATTGTATGTTAGGTCTTCACTGTCAAGACCAAAGTGCATTAAAACCCATATTTTACTGATATCTCTTAATTCAAAGTTTGGGTGGAGTGTTGCATTAGCAGTGAAAAGTTGTGGGTTCAATTCCTAGAGAACACGTGTTGTGATAAATTTCATAGCTTAAATGTGCTTTGGATAAAAGCGCCTACATAAATACAAATGTAAACGTTATGTAAATGTTCAATTGGCATTGAAAAGTGTTTCCTTTAAAATCTTTAATGAATGTTCTTCATGGCAATCTTTTAACAATCTCAAAACACTTTTACATAGTTTGTAGTTTAGATTTTGTAGTTTAGATTTTACATTTATTTGACCCTCGATTGAATTTCTATGGTATACCTTCTTTTTACCGGACTTGTACTTTGTGGGCAAAAAGAATTAAGCCTTTTCACTAATTCAGTAAACATCTTCTGTAGCCTTTGGTTCCTTTTCTGATTCATTCTTATAAGTTTCTTTTATACATACCAAAGTAAATACCTTTCTTTTAAAGCCATATAATCTCTACATAAAAATGTATTATTAATGTTCTCTCTCTCTCTCTCTCTCTCTCTCGCTCTCTCTCTCTTGCTTTCTTTCTCTATGTTCTTTCTGTACTAAGCGCTTTGGGAAAAATCCCCCATCTGTACCTAACATAGCACTTTGCTGTCTTTTTGTGTAGCTTTTGTTTGCCTATGAAAAGAAACCGCTTACGAAGAAGTAATTAGATGTATTATGTCCACAAACCTGTCCAATTGCAATCATTCTCAAGTGGAGTTCCCACCGTTACAGCCGAATCTTTGTTAAACACACTGTCTTAGTTTTATATCTCATAAGGGACTCATCATTACACAGCTTTGTTTGCAGAAAAGAGGAGTACATGAGTGTTGATAAAAACCAACAGTTTGTAAAGTATTAATGTGTCCTTTAGTCTAAATAACATTAGCGTATTCAACCATGTCTAGACTAGATCTGCCAGCAGTACCTCACCAGGTTATTAGGCTCAAAGCTTTGCAAATGCTTTTGAAATTGGCTTGTCAGAGAAACAAATTGTCCCTGTGTTTTGAGTCCAATCTTGTGAATAGCATTTCCTAATCTGAGGCCTTTTCTGATTCTTTCAAGTTTTTTATTGGAAATCTTTTCCTTTTTTTACAAAAGGTAAAGTATATTGAAATGCACACTGATGTTTGATGAGGGATTAGAACCTGTGTTTGTTTGGCCCGGCAGACCTCACAGGAGGTTGGTCCTGAAGACTCTGCTTAAAAAAAGATTGTCACTGTTCACTGTTTAATAAATGCATCCCATAAATACATGTAACGTGATATGACATCAGAAAACATTATAAAAGACAGAAAACTTTCTAATTATTGTTTCATGGTGGTTAGATTGAATCACTATGAGACATTAAAATTATTTTCCTGTGAGAGACAAGGTTATCTGTCTGTCTGCCCGCCTACTTGTCTTTTTCATTTGCCTGTTCATTTTGTATGTCTTTCTATCATCCTGTCTGTCTATTTATTTATATGTCTGCCTCAATAAAATGTGTTTCATTATGAGCATAGTGAGCTTGTATCACACACATCTTCATCTTCGTTTTATCCTTTCCTAAGAAATTAATCTTTTACATCAACTAAAATCCGTCTTCTCAATAAACACCCCAAGGTGATTAATTACTTTTGATGGTTTTAGGTCTTACTGGAAAAGTTATGTTTTAAAACATTAAACTGTCAGCCAAACACCTTTGATCATGTTTGATTTAAACTCTCTAGTGCCCCAGTCTCTAACAGAATCATCTTTAACAGCCCCAGTGGGGTACTAGCATAACATGTATGTTATTGGCCATTGTTGGGTTGTGGCGCCCTATCACCAGGGCTCCTTAACTGTGGAGATAAAGGATAGTGAGAGTGACCCAGTGTGTCTGTTTGTTCCACAATTTGTTCTGCAGGAGATCAGGCTCCTGCAAGGTGCCTTTGACCAGAGCCAGGATGGCGGTGGTCTACGCTTGCTTAACTGGCTGAAAAATGAAGATTTATCTGCACATCTGTGAGGCGCTCCCCAGACTCAACCATGTGATGTATCTTAACTGCCCTCACTCGGATGGTGGGAAGCTAAGAACAGGGGCAAACTCTGAGTGTAGGTGGGTAGATGACCGAGTGACATAAACGTATAACAGCAACTCACTCTTTCTCTCTCCCCAGCACAGCCAATGTGGGATTATTTACCAGGCAGCAACAGACATTGTTATGAGCCAATTTGGCCTGTTTATTCATTGGTAGCACTCTTTATTAGCCCACAGAGCCAAACCACTTCCATTTCCTGTCTTCTGTGCCCCCTCTCCCTCTGTTGTGACCTCTCACACAGTGAACTCAATGAAAGGACAGTGTTGGCCTTCACTGCCTCCAGCACAACCATCTCTGCATCTGGGGCAGTTTGCTGTTATGCTTGCCTGGTCCTTAGGGCACACAAAATGATGAAGGGGATTATTTGGATTCTGAGGGGCCACACAGATGTGGGAGCTCACCAATACCAAGCTCTTCTAGTCCCTCTAACCTTCTATATTTTGGACACAATGTAGAGCAGTTTAATTGTATGTTTTATATAATGATGTTTCCGTAACTTTGACAACTGTTATGTCCCATAGGTTTTTGTTTCTTCTTTTGAACACATTTTTATTGTTGTGTACTTATTTTTATACCTTTATTTATGTTTGCTAAGTTAATGCTATTCACTGTAAACGAATGGTGACCACCTTGACACCTATTGTTGTGAACAGTTCTTTGTTGGAAATTGTGCCGCACTTTCGAATTGAACATAAAAGCGTAAGAATCACCGGACATATTGACACTCTTGGGTGCTATATTAAGTGAGTCATAATGTATTAAATTGTATTGAATCCACTCAACCAGTGTTCACTGAATATCTCTTTTTGTATTTTACAGAAGGAAAGGAATTTGTGAGTTTTGAGTATAATGAGGGTGAGTAGATGATTTCTTTTCATTTTAGGATGAACTAATCTTAAGCCTAATACATAATATGAAATCTGATAGAAATAAGCACTGATATGTTCAATAATAAGTGATAGAATTCTCTTGTGTTACTGTGCGATGTTGTTAATGGACAAATAAAACTAGTGAGAGTGTAACAAGTGTTTTAGAGGAGTTAATTTATAATGGTCCACAGGGCAAAATGTGTCCACGTTTGAGGTTGAATTTCAGCATGACTCATTAAGACTAGTCATCTGAATGTCAAGGTCAACACTTTAGATTTATCACTGAAATATTTAAAGTGTTTATATATTCACAGAGAGCCGGTGAAAGTATTTGCCAGACTCTGTACGTCCTCTGAAACGATCTGATGGATTGCATGAGCAAACAAGGTAATGGATTTCCTAATTGAGTGATACAATGCTTTAAGTTACTATCTGAGGGTAATAGTTTGTCATTCATTTCCTTTATGCATAGAGTCCAACTGCTTAAACATCAAAAAACAGGCCTAGGGTTGAGAAATCCACGCTTGACTATAGTAGTTGCTTTTTGCTGTTGTGGGAGCCCAGATAGGTTGAGACTCCGGGAGGAAAATTGCTTCAGTCCTCGTGGAAAGAGCAAACTGAGAATAGGGGTATGCATGTCAAATTGCCCAGCACACTGCCTCTTCAAGATACGTTTTGCTCTCTCCTCCCGTCCCTCATCCTTTTCTTTGAGATAGCACACAGTACAGGAGCTGTGATGAAAGGCAAGGGTATTATGGGATTATGAGGGGGCGTCCTCATAATCCCAAAACAGGGAAGCAGACAGAGTGGTAAGTGATTCTTTTCAATCAGTGGATTAACCCCTACAGGGCTGAAAAACCGAAACAAAGTGCCCTGTTCCGGTGTTAAGGTGCACAAAAACACAGCTGCATACTGAGAAAATAAATATCAGAAATTCAGATTTATTTGATTAATATATTTATTACAGTCCCCGTATGTGCAGGATGGTAGGACGTGTGTGAGTACTCTATATACGGTATGAATGCTCATGTGGGATAGCATGTGATTGTGTGTATATTGCCAAACAGGATTTATTTGCATTGACAAATGAAGGGGAAAACTTTTCTGTTTTTCATTCGTTATTGACCAACCAGAGTAAACAGACCGAGTGTGAACTGCACACAGTGTGTGTTCTGGACTGCTGATAGCTAACTGATTGTATCCTTGTGAGGGCTTTTAGCTTATGCTATGCTAGTTCCTCTCATTTATTCTCTGTTTACGTCCTCCTGAGCTCTGACAAAATCACATTGTGTTCTTTAGCTGATGTACAATATAGTCTCGGCTCAGGTGTAAGTGTTGCAAGTTAGTGTTATTTTCTCAGTCAGGAAAGTTCTGTTCTGATTGAGTGTCTCGGTCTGTCTCCATGTGCCTGTATGAGTGAGAGAATGTGTTTTTTCAGTAGACGTTTAAAATTAATTTTAGCAAAGAAATTAAACTTAATTGCCTCATGCAGTGCATACTGAATGATGTAGCTGGAATTAATAACTACACGCCAACTAGTATTAAGCAATGAATGCATTATTTATATCTTTGCACTTCTGTTTGAAAACTCAGTGGAAAACGTTGGACTGGGCAGTCTTTTATATTTCCCTTTTGTGGGAATTGTAATGCCTTTCGGCTAAAGCTGAATGCAGCTGATTTCATTTCGTCTTTCTTTGTGTGAGTGTCAGGGCAGCAAGTGATTGGCTATATTGGAATATTTCAAGGCTAATTTAGCTTTCTTAATGGGAAAACATTCTTTGGGAGTTCATCCCCCAAGATCATGTCAGAATGTTTCCATGAAAATGAAAGATTCCATGGAAATGAAACAGAATTGTTAGTTCTTGTTGTGGTGTGTGATCCTGTGAAATAGACATGTACATCATAATGAAAGCTTGAGTTGTTGTTTTGATTAAGAGAATGAATTATTGCCTTCATAACAAAGCAGGAATATTGTAAATGCAATTGGAATATATAACCTCACGCAACCAAGTAAAACCTTGTTATCTTCAATATCTTATATAAATATCTTATATATTAACATTGATTCTCATTATATGATTATATATGAACATGATTCTTACATATAGGGTTGCAGGGTTGTGGTAGGACAGCAAAATAAATAGGCTTATTGACTTAAAAAGGGAAATGACAACATTTTGTATATCTTCAGTGCCAAGTATTTAGGCAGTAAAAAAACAAATTGGTTTCAACACATACACGTTTAGCACTGAAAAATGTCCAAAACGACATTCTGTACATCTGCCTCATGTTCATCTTTTAATCATAAAAGATGTCTTGACTCATGTATGGAGGGATGTATGGAGGGTACTGTATTTTTTTGTCATCTGTGTCTGTAACTTTAAAGCTAGCCAAAATAGGTAAACTGATACCTTGTATGTTTTTTAATCTTGTACATTTTATTCTTGTACACACAAGCTTTGGTTCTGTCACACATCACTTTATACCTGTACATCTATCCATATATCCAGATATTCTATATATTAAAGGAAAACTGTGTTTGGAAACAACTACTTTTGTGAAGCATGTGAAATGTCATTAGCATTAGCATTACCTCTCCCATTGTGTCTAAGAAAAGCACCATTAATACACACCGATCATCTTGCTGTAATGATGTGTCTGTAAATGGGATGTGACTTTAGACAGGAGTGCACTTACTCAGATCCTCTTAAGAGTTGCAGACACCTCTAAATGAGTGATCATTAGCATAATGTGCTACGCTGCTGCTTAGTGATTTCTTTTAATCAACCTCTGAGTCGCTTTTAATTAGTTTCCACCCTCTAATAGATTCTGACATTCTTGAGTTGTGCAATGTAAGCCATCATATTATCTCTCTGCCTGAATGCTGATCTGCCTGCAACCTTTAATTCCAAATCTGGCCTCTCTGTTGACCGAGGCTAATGGAAGTTTTTTTTCTCATTTGTCCATCGGCCCACTGTACACCACTGTGATGCTTTCTGTTGCAGGAAATGACATCGTACCTGCTTGTTGCTTTATTACAGAGAGATAAGGATGATGTCAGCAGGTCAGACAGTGTGGATGGCATACGTTAGTTGCGAATTTTTTGCATCACTTGTGATTCACATGGGATTGTTTTTGTTGTATTGTAGCACTAATATGTTTAATTTTCACTAATTTCTATGTATGGTTTGGATAGCATAACAAAAACATTTCTGGAAAAATCACCTACCGTGTCTTTAAGTAGCCAAAACACCGTCATCATTGTCATTTTATTTGGCTGAAAACGAAGAATACTTCCTGTGATGTCATGCACACATTTTAGGAGTATTTCGTATGGTATTCAGTTTCCGATCTGGCTGATCTAGAAGCAGCCCTGAAGCTGTCTTATTCCCATTTGTCAGAGCAGTAATTTTCCCCCGCCGTGGGCTGCCCGCGGGCTCGGAGCGATCCGAGGGTGTTGTTATGCGTTGTAGCGCTCAGCTTTTCTGCATCAGAGCTTTGTTTCTCCACAGGACATGCGGTAATTGAAGTTCTGAAAGATAATAACAAGAAATAAATCCAGCCACTTGCCAACATGGCAAGAGACCACCGGGGTGGAGATACATAGAAAGAAATAGAAGAAAAATGCTGTTAAAATTCATTGGGTGAGAGAAGGCAACGTATGATGAATGCATTTCACAGAGCTGGTCGTCTCGAGGACAGTCAGAGGTTACGGTGTGTGTCTGGCTCGGTGCCTGAAGTTTACACTGATATCAATGCAGGTGTGTGTGTGTGTGTTTACTTAACCATATATTGAGGACACATTTGTACCCAAAAGTGAGCAAAACCTGACAAATATGTGCAAAACCTCCTTTCGGGGACGGCCTCATTTGTAAAAACGCTATAAAAATACAGTATTTTTACTGTTTTTAAATGGTACAAATGTAAATGTGTGTGTTAGAATAGCATTAGATTTGAA
>JAZGTK010018439.1:0-11843 GCA_036877625.1 Ambastaia sidthimunki | reverse complement strand
CTTACTCTTTGCCATCTTCGTGTTGGCTTTAGCAAACTCTAACCGGAGGGTCTGCGGGTTTTCAGGGTCAAATCGAACCCCCTGGAGACAAAAGGGGGGAGGATACAGCAACAGGGATGGGTTGTGCCTGCCTGTCAGACCCTGGTAAACTGTGCAGTGCGTCTTAAGCTGGTGCACACATGCAGGTGAACTTTCTACTAGTGACTTAACAGCAAAGCTAGTGGTTACTTACATGTAATAGACAATACACACTAAAGACAAGAGGAAAACGCCATCAATATCTACTGTGGAGAGTTCTTTAACATGAAAAAAAACCCACTAATACTTTAAAAAAAAAAAAAGTAAAATTCTGCATTTACGCTGTAGTTGAACACAGGCATTTACATAAATGAGACACCATAGGAGCAAATGTTGCTAGCTGGTCATCGGCTGACAGATTTTCAATAATTCAAGCCATTGCTTACAGATGGCTGGTTTCTTACGTTTAATGCATTTTTTGCCGCTTCAGCACCAGATCGAGAGTCAAAGGTTACAAACCCAACAGGCTGAAAGAGAAGAAAGAAGAAATCAATGCCCAAAAGCAAAACTTTTTTTTTTTTTTTTTAAATGCTGAACGAGGAAATAAATGGTTTAGGAATATTATTTAAAAAAGATGGTTAGATTCCAGTAATTCTATTTAAATATTTATTTAAAAGCTTTCACCCCATGTTTGTTTGATTTAATTTATGCAGGTTCAGACCATTTAATAAGGAAATATGCAAAAGAAATTGCTTTCATATACTGTACATTTTTATTTCTACATGCAGTATGCTAAACAATGAGCTGAGATATCAAACATCTCACCTGTTTTGATGTTAACTTGATTAATGAACCCTCATAACCCTAAAAAGGAAAGAAATCCAATTAGCAGTCACATGCTTAAAACAAAAAAAATCCTGCTGCACTGCCCATAGAGACTCACTCTGTCAGATATGAATTCACTTTCACAAAGGATGCACTCTAATACACTGTTAACCTGTGTGATCCGAGCTGAATCTCTGCTGAACATCCTCAGTTCTCCAATATAAGTGATAATTATCCACCTTCAATTAGCAGTTTGATTCAATGAGCAACATTTGTTTAACAGTTAATCTGCAACTGTGGTTTGGGAGAACATGATATAATTCAATTAGAACCCGAGGACTCGGAGGTTAAGAGGAATTAAATCAATGATGAAAAGACTTGCGTTTTGTAATTCTGTTCATTTGTTTTACCTTAAATGGTCGAAACAGCAGGTAGAGTTCCCGAGGTTTGATATCTGTTGGCAGACCACTGACAAACAGAGTTCGTACCTAAACAAATTAAACCAAAACATGCATTTAATTAAATATAGATATGCATATAGAAATGGATATAGAAAAAGATATGCAAACATTTAAGGACTGCTGCAACAACAAATAACAGCATGAAAAGAAAATACTACAGCAGCAATTTCAAACATCTGCTTCTACAAATACTCCAGCCTGCTTCATTTATTGTTGCTTTTAATTCTCATAAGAATGTTAAAATGTGGATACAATACCAAAAAAGACTAAGCTACAATATACTCAAAAAAATAAATCATTTAAAAAGTCAAAATCACAAGAGATTTGCAAATATTTAAGACAAATGTTTTAAGGCCTTTAATTAAATGGCTATAAAAATAAATGTGTCCACTCAGTGGGAGGCAGAAAGTCACAATAGACCGCAGTGAAACAGCGATGTACGACATCACACACAGCATGCCTGTACTTCCTTCCTCTGACCCAGAGAAACACCATTCCTCAGCCCTCAACACAGCTCCACAGCCCCTCACCTTACCGTTTAAATCACACGGACACAGAGAAAAACTTTAAATTTAATTTAAAAATGAGCTTCAAACTAAGGCTCGTTTTTTTTGTGTTAGTGCAACTGCACGCAAAATATTATTATTATGGGCCCGAGAAAATCTTTTTTCTGAGCTGCTACTTTTAACCTTGGATTTAAAGACCAGGATGCAGGAACATTAAATATTTTGGACATTTTATACAATTCAGCACTGCACACAGCATCCAACGAATGAATGAAAATGGCCTGCACAAGCAGAGCCTTGCAACAGTTGATATTTCAATAAAATAGTATATTCTCATACTGCGAATGCATTTTTAACAATCACTTTTTTTTTTTTTTTTTTTTTAATTATACCAAATATTTTTTTTCATTACAAAAACAACTGTGGTGAAAATGAAGTAAATTTCAAACTATTTCTGGGAGTCATTTGTGACAATGACATGACGGTTTCATTATGCGTCTTTATGGACATGTTTGCGGTGAATGATTTGTGCAAATTAAAATAAAACAAATGTGTAACACACTGCTTAAATGAAGTTTATAAATAGTTTCCCACACACTACACGGCGTAAAGCAACTTTTGTGAACAAAAACACTAACTTAATCCGTCCAAATTTCCTGATATTAGAATGAGACACACATGTTGACAAACTTCCTGAAATTCTCGTTATTAAAAACTCAGATTCTGGAAAAAGTCTTTTTTTATTTGACAACTGTTAGAGAGAGACGCAGAAGTTTCTCTTCTGAAACATCTCAAAAGTTTTAAAACATTTTACATCGACATTGAAAATCTCCAGCACGCCAAGCTCTTACCTCCTCTTCAATAGAGACGTTGTTGTTTGGCTCGGAGTCAGATTTGATACTCATTTTGTGGATAAACTTGAGAAACCCAGAAAACCGGCAGAAGTTTCGTGTTGCGCGTCGAAGTGCGTCCGAAAGTGCGACTGAATCCTAATAGCGATCCGTGTGGGACTCGGAACTTGTGCAAGAACGCAGAAGTGGCAGGTGAACTGAAGACGCGAAGGTGACTCGGTGAAAACAAGTGCAAAGTGCGATGGGGAGAGAAAACAAGAGCGATCACGGTGCCACCCTGCTCACATTTATCTTTTTTTAAACGTTAAATGTCGAAGAAAGTGAAGACTATTGGTAAAACCTGTTCCATAGTTGACCTGCTCGCCAATTAGGTCATCAAGTGAGATGGGGCCGGGTTGAAAGTGGCGTTCACGGCCAGGAAAGGTTGCAGCTGGTGGATAAGCCAAGCCCCCTATTAGTGAATCATCGCCTTCATGGGAAAGTACAGACCAATTGGAACCGGTCTTTTTATTATTGGAGCCATCTCATATCGACTGTATTAAGAGGAACTGATAGTAAATAAATAAACGACAGAGACTGCATTGTAATTCGTTTACCATTGAGATATGAGTACTGGTAACTTTTTGGGGGGCACTGGTGAAAGGATCATGATGATTATATCCTTTATTTGTTGGCTTCAAAACTGATCAGATCTATAAATAACCTTGACATTTAAGTGCACATAATTATGGGAACATCTGTTTGAGAAGAAAGCTACTTTCTAAACACTGCAAGACAGCAACAAATTAGAGGGAGATGAATTAGAAATTAGAAACATACAACATAAGTTAATTCATTTTAGTGTTCACACTGTAAATTGGTATTCTATCCAGTTTCCTGACATTGTGTAGTCGCACAATTAAAGTAAAAGAGCACAGTGAAGCAGGCGGGGTGCGGTAGGAGGTTAAAAACATGTCCTCTTGTGTTCTGATTGAACCAGTGTTGTTTTGTACAATCTGTCTAAATATAGACAAATTCTTTCTTACCAGGCTTCTCTAATTCTATTGTACATAAGGGAACTATGAACTATTTATATAGCCTACAGATGTGTATACACAGACCTTCAATTTGTTTTCAGGCCTTGTCTTACAGTAACTGTTTAATCCAGTTACAAGGTCCGAATTGAAATGTTAAGCTTTAAATTTTACTAATAAATTGCTCATATATATAAAGCATTTACTAACAAAAATAAAGATTGACCACCCAGTTCTGATGTCAGTTGTTCCATTAACACACATTCTAATAGTAACCTATGGGTCCTGTCTTGTTTTTAGGAGTTTAAAAATAAGTTAAACAGAGCACAGAGCCAAAGATGATTATACAGTCAACAGACTGATAGACATATCAGTGCCAGGCTCTTAAAGAATGACAAGTGTACAGATTGGTTGAGTGTAGACATACCACAGTCAAAAGGGTGCTGGCATTCATCTGATGCATTACATTGAAGTTACGTTCTACAATGAAGTTTAAAATAACCTTTTAACAATTTACTCTCCTTCAAGCCCTATATGAAGCTCCTTAGAACACATATTGTTATCAGACATATTGTAGCAGTTTAATATAGTAAAAGAATAGTGACAAGTGTAGTTAATCCTGGCAAAAATGATGTCCCACAAATTGTTCATCTGAATTTGTGTTATCTGCTCATTACTGGTAAGGTCTCTAACACAAAGCCTGTACAGTGGGGCCAGAATACTGTGATGGTGCCTTCATGTTTATTGGAGAAGAGCAGCCCCATTGTCCCAAAAGCCACCTCGCTCCACACTCCTCCTACTCATGCTCGACTGGCCCTGTCCCATCACATCAGTCTCACTGCACACCGCAGCACTTAGCTTGTGTTCAGAGTGTCCTCTGTGCCTCACTGCGGATCCCATATTTACTCCAGCTCTCCCTCTTTCAGCTCAGACGTGACGCTCAGACTTATGTCTGATTATAACTTATCTTGTTTTGGAAATGTTTTAGCATTTTAGTTGCTACTTTTAAGATTGTAATTGATATTTTGTGTGTTTGTTCTGTACATCCCTGTCACAAAAGATTTCTTGGATTGATTTCTTCATGACAGCCTAATTTTCAGTCAGGAATATTTCTTTACCATCACTGGAGCTGTCGTCACTCTAAAACTAGTAGCCATGCGGTAGACACAAACACTGGCCACTGAGTCTCCTCTTTGTAACTTTAGCTTAATGCCCAAATGGGATTCAAATGGTTCTCAGTCTCAGAAAACAGTCTGTGCTGTTGGTGTTTGTGTGTCATCAGCCATAAAATGACAGTCACCACAGTTCATTGCCTCACGGTCAGGGACATTTTCACCACTTTAAAAACAAACCACTATCGTAGAATCCCTGAAATTATTGTTGCTACAGAGCTGGATAAAACAAACACCAACAAAATGATGGTGCATACTGCCTGCAACAACGTCTTTTTCCTGTTTCCTGTTTACCCTTTTGTGGCCTCTTGTGCTTCTTAAAGCAACAAGACCTTGTGACCAAAGGATATTAGCAGGCCCCCTTAACTTTCTCTTGCACTGTCATGACAATGTTGACAAAAGAGCCTGTGTTAATTTATAATTTCCTGTATCTTCTGTTATTCTATAATGTGAAACTACTCAATGAAGACAAACACGTTTGATTGTTTCTCAGTTTTAAGCATCCATATTCAAAATATTACTCAGCAAGATACTTTCCTCTTTTGCTTTTTTTGCTTACACCTAAAAAGTTATAACTTCAATTTTTACTTCAAGAGCTTACATGCCCTCCCTCATACTTTCACAAGTGATCTCCTGTTTCCTGTTTAATTCTGAAAAATGGACATGAAAGGTTATGCTATTAAAACAAATAGTTACACATTCTCATAGAGACAAATTAGGATCTGCACTGCATGGGGTTTTGACAATGTCTTACATAAACATTGCATTCATTCAGCCAAAGTGTTGTCTAACATAGCTGTTAAAATACAAAGAAAATCGTATCCATGTATATACAGTATATATCTAAGACCATGTATAGTGTGAAAAATAAGACCTGAATTAATAAATACTCTGGAAACTGGATGGGAACATAACATTTTGGCTCTGTTCCTTGTGCTTACATTGGTTGCCAGACCTGGACAAATTACAACAAATTCCCAATGAGGCTCTTCAGTGCTAAATCCCAAATAATTAGGTTTCGCTCTTACTGAGAAGAAAACATGAGCTACTGATTATTCAGACAAATATAAAATCATTTAAATAAGCTGAGGCTGAAAATATGAAAAACACATATGCACCCCATTTAATAATACTAATAAAATATGATAAATATTTTACAGTACCTTCAGCACATTTTAATGTTTGTAAAATGTGATGTTTCAAAAAAATTTTAGACTTGATATAGCAATTAATTAGTTTAAGATCAAAGTTTTATTGATGTTTTGTTACACTAAAACAATATTATAGGGGCCAATTATCAGCACCGAGGCGTTTTATGATTCAACATCAAGCACAAACGCAGATTTTGAGACCTACTTTTCTGATGGCGCAAGCGAACTTCATATAGCAATTTTAAACCTTTTGCAAAGTACAGATTGCAAAGTAGAACTAAAAAAACACAGAAAACCAGTGAAGGGGAACTGATCTCATCAAATATTAAACACAAGTTGGAGGAGTGATTCAGTGATGCATAGGGCTGTTAAGGGCTGGGTGAGGGCTGTGCATGATGGAGCTAAAGTGAGCCAGTGCCTATGCATCTGTTAAGATACACCTTCTCAATAGGTACGGCAGAAAAGGTAAAGGCCTTTTTTCAATAAATATGTCTGGTTTCCTTGTGTCAATGTTGTAAAGAAGAATGACTTTTAAGTTTTAATATTACCGTTTCCACTGCATTGTTAAAAAAGATTTAATTTTTAAATGCCACTTCATATTCCCTTAAAACTGACTGGATATCCCTATTACTGAGATATACATCTTCCTTAATCTTTTCTCAGTTTAAACATCGCAGTGCTAGACAGGAGATTACTAGGAGTCACTAAAAATGCGACACATTCCACTCTTAAACACATAAGCGAGAGGCCCGGCCACTACCCAGCTGTCCATCACATCCACTAAAGTCTCAGCCTCTAAGACAGATGAATATTTCATAATGAACCTCCCTTTTGCATAGGGCTGTCAGCCCCGGTTTCTTTCCACAACTGCACAACATTCTCTCTGGACTTCAGAGGATGGTACAGTTTGCATTATTCAGATGCACCATGCTGGGCCCTTTCTGGCCCTTTAAAAGAAATGAGGCCATAAGGGAAGAGAAATAAAGCAGTGTACATGTAACCATACATGCACAAGACCTGACTGTTTTTCAGTTGCCTGTGTAGATCTGAAACTATGCACTTCTATGAAACTCTGTGTTGACTCAGCCGTAGAGCGGGAAGCTGCGAGTGGTAAAAGTTTTTCAAACACAACCTCGCTCACCCTTTGTTGTTTACATAATATGGGACACAGTTATGCCCAGAGAAGTGGTCACAGTGTGTGTGGAGTGGTGGGATTCAGATTAAGGAACAAAAGGCCTTTTGGAATCAAACAGGGAGACAGCTGGTTGCTCAGGTCGTGCTGTAAAAATGTTTATAAATAATAATAATACAAATAATAATATAGTGTGTCAGACTTTTAAGCAATAAAAATTAGAAATTGTACTAGCGTGTTAGCTATGACACTTAACAGGACATAAGCATTTATCTTTAAATTGTGTTTAGTTTGTTTAGATGAAGTAATTTATACAAAAAGTAATTAAAGTAATTAAGACTATAAAGTAATTTACTTTGGATAAAAGCATCTGCTAAATGCCTATATGTAAATAAATACATTGTATATTCCACTTAATGCATTGCTAATAATTTATAATACAGTGTGACTGTTGCAGCAAAGTATAATTTTGTTTCTTTGGTATTTCTTTGCTATGTATGTTTGGTTTAATTTTATTATTAATATAAGGCTTAAAGCTAGTGAACACGAGGCAAAAGCCAAGTATCAGACACGTTTGTCTTTCTGTTTAGTATATCCTTCTAATAAAAACGTATGTTTAAAAACTGTTAAATGTCACATTTGTGTTTATACTTACATACTTAGCCAATAAAATTACAAGGACAAGAAAGTTTCTTCTTACACCATCACACTAAATCCTGTCTTTGTAATTTATAACTTATAAATCCACACTTTTCCATAACTTTGTTTAACTTGTCCTTTTCAAACAAGCATAATGTATGTCTATATACCCTCTTCCCCAAATCCTGTTTCGTCAGATGGCAGTATATCCCAGTGTTTAGAGGGTAGTGGGGGTAGGCGATGTCACTCGTGGGCTGATGTATACCACCTGCCTTGGCCCCAGCCTGACCCTCTGCCGCCCCCACAGCAGAGGCATTCCAAAACCTTCCAGAGTCATGTTTGTATTGAAGATTAGACAAGCCTCCCCCTAGACTCAGCCGTGCAAATGACCAGCCTCCGCTCCATGCCTCTTTATCTAATGAGGAAAAGTGAGGGAGGCCAATCCTTGCTGCCAAGAGGCTCCAACTCACTGCCACACTAAACAGCAGGGTCATGTTTCTGTGTTGAGTCACGTCACTTTGAGTAATTGTATGAAGTCAAATCAATCTGAAATATTGGGTAAGGTTTTGATCCGCGGCAGATGTTGTTTAATCACCAAATTAATGTATTTATTTGTTTTTACGTAGCATGCCATTTTTGAGGAAAATTAACCTCAAAGCTACTCTCATCCTCATGCAGATCCAAACAAAACAATTTTCAGCCAGAATTTTTGCTGTTCATTTGTTGAGAACTTCAATTTGGACTTAAGTATTAGCTCATTGTTAAAAAACAATTATTGCAGTTATTGCAAAATAAATCCATTTTACGTAAAGGTAAATGCATTTTAAAAGACTGGCAAAAGAAAATTACAGACAGAAAGGAAGATTTTTAAACAATTCAAGTATGAAAGGGTACCATGGCTATATTATGATTATAGCGCCATCTACTGCTAATTTTACGCATAACAAACAGACTTGTTCTCTTTAGAAAGGTTTACGTTTCTGTTTGTTTTTTTAACAGCAATGTCAGCCCTAAAGAAAACAATAAGAATCCTTTACGAGCTGCAATTGTAAATTACACTGTATCGTAATTATAATTAATTTTATTTGTTATTTATAATTCCATTAAGTATGTATATGCATTAAAACACATTTTATCCTATCTTTCCTTTATTTGGTCCTTAAAGAGCCTTTTCCGAATATTGTTAATAAAACAGATTCTACTTTTCCAGGGGTGAGGATGTTTCTGTTTTATTCGCGGTGTCAAAACCATATGCACCTGAGAAGCTATTTAACATTTGTACTTGAGTTGCAGGATATTTTGCGTGGGATATTTTAGTTTTGTCATTAAATTGTTTAATCCACTCGTGATTCGTTAGATACATCCTCCCATCAGTTAACGTTCATGACATTGGGGATGTAACTTACTGAAGTGGTAAAGAAAGATCCACTCGATTCATTCTACAGGACGCAGATGCAACCTCGTTAACGTCTCTAACAAGTGCGTTATTACACAGATTATTTTACAAGCAAGACATCTATTGACGAAAAAAATTAAATACGGAAGCAAGATAAGTAAATAGTCGCCTTGTTTTTTTTTCGGGTTACGTCAGTGCATAAATCACAGACTGATGTTTAATGTTTATAAAAATAATATTTATATGTTTTGCATTCATCGATTCAGGCTTTAGGACAACACAGATCTAAATAAAAAGACAGAAATAATAATAATAATATTTTAACGACTACACAGTTTCAGATTTAACACTGCTGGCTTCTCACTGTATAAACCCGTTACACAATCTCTTAAGCGCGTCTTCCAAAAGATCGAATTGCAGTATTAAGCAGTACTTAAAAAATAAAAATTATACATTATTTTATCTCGAAATAAAATAAATGCTTAAATAAGGTGTACATTTATAATAAGGTAATACATTTTAAACACAGAAATCGAGTATTAAATAAATGAGTAAATAAATGTATCATTTAATGCAGGGTGGGAAGCTAACTGTATAACAGGTGACCTCACTGAGAAGAGTTCTTGTTCACTGGCAGAACGGACACCCAATATGAAGATAAACCAAAATCTCTTTTAGCCTGAAGACACTGTATTGTATAAATGAATCACTAAGCCCCACTTCTGTCATATTAAAAGAAGTTATGAATGTTTCACAACTTTCTAGCCTGACCAAAAAGGTCTTGCATAACTAGGGTAATTCCTCTATTCTCACTCAGTCTCAGGGGCAAATTCCTTATAGTCATGTTTTATTTATGGACATACTGATTGAAGAATGGGATCTCTTTCACTTACTTCATTTGTCCTTCCCATCCCCTGAAGACTCACAAGAGTCCTGGAGTTTGCAGAGGAGAAACTGAAGATCAATCATGTATTGCCAGATGCAGGTATTTTCAGGATAAACAGCAATTTGTTTGTTTACTTATTTTTATTGGAAATGAAATGTTACTTTGATGTTATTTAACTGTACACAACAAATCACAATAAATCAAGACCATTCAGCCAGCTGCCTTAGGATTATCATAATGGCATATAAACATAAAGTGATATAATGAAAACATACCAATCTACAAAATGTGATTTTTGCCAATTCTTCCAATTCAACTCTTTTTATTTTTTCATTCTTTTTCAGTCCTTCTTACAAGAAAATTATTCTGGTGGGCTTTGAGCTTAAGAAATAAGGTCAGCATATATGGCAGAAGATTTGCGTCTCACGGTGTACACAATACAATGAATTCAAAAATGAATCAAAACACCATGCTTCTACCGTTTATGTGGTCATTTCTATCTCCTTTTAAGATCTGTTTGCAGTTTTAATTGTGTATTGTATACACACACAGTTAGCAAGTTTGTTGCGATTATTATAAGAATGACAGCTATATGTTGGTTTGAGTCGCGTTCCGTTATAAAGTCTATAAACATACACCTGTGATTACATCAGTATTACAGGGCAACTGCGTCTGTGTGTTGTTTTTATAAATTAAAATACATATTAATCAATAACGTGACACTCGTTCGTTCATTAACGTTAAACCTTTAATTATGCGTCAGATCAGAGGGCAGTGATTGGTCAGTTAACCGGCGTGACGCTGGGAGCGTCATCCCATTGCTACCCATTGAACAACTGAAGCTAATGCTATCAAGCTGTTCTGTACTGGGAATACACACCAATGTCTGCATAAATATGTCATATAACTGAAAAATCTCTACGGTAAGGTATTTGTTTGTTTTAAAACATAGGCATGTTGTTATAGACTGTTAAACACTGCAGGATAAAGCTACCCACAGCCCTTCATGTCTATTTGTGTATAAGAACTGTGCTAACCAGCCCGCAATGCAATGCTATTAATCGAACAGAGTAAAGACATTGCCGATCACTGTGATCGAATTGTCACTGCGTGTTTTATATAAAATCTGAAACTTGCTGAGTCGTCGATGCTGAATTAGTTTTATCTGGACATCAGCTGGTAGACAAGCGTTTTGGTACAGAGATGTGTGTGGTTATGACACCAGTACTGGCGTTGAGTGACAGCACTGTCATGTATAGGCTGAATGCTAATGAACACAAGCACCAGTCTGACATTATAATGAGCAGTTTTACTTTCAACAAGCTGATCAGAAACGTAGATCAAAGCACTAAAAGTTGTAACAGAAACTATTTGTAGATCACTGTATCTGAACTTTAGAAATGTATCCTGATTTTGTTTTTCCATTGATGAAACCTAGTTATGAAATGTAGATTTTGCTGTTTCTTTTATTGGTGATGTGATGTGCTTATTGTAAGTTTGCTTAATGCTCAAAATGTTTATTATTTCCTTGTTATATCCTCAAGAGCATTATGATTGATGCTGGGCACTACAGGCAGGAAGCAGAATGCAGCAGAAGAGGAACATTCAGATCATAAAATGGGAGGACTTGGACAAACGCAAGTTCTACTCCTTTGGAATATTCATCACTATGGCCATTCGTGCCACAGTCTACCCGGCCACACTCATCCGCACCCGACTCCAGGTTCAGAAGGGGAAGTCTCTCTACGCTGGTACCTATGATGCCTTCTGTAAGATTCTCAGAGCTGAAGGTT